>KK120822.1:208316-219947 GCA_000611955.2 Stegodyphus mimosarum
CGAAACTGAAGAAAAATCTTTAAAATTAGAAAGCATTGAAGGTTTCGCTAAGATCATTTTTATATCTTCTGCTTGATTACTTTTCTTTTCTTCCAAATAAGCAAGTAAATGTTTATAATTGCAAGTACTGTAAAAATACGAGTGTTCGGGGTTGGTTTAAAAGGTACATTTTTCTTGTATTACAAAATGTTGCCCCTTGTTGTATCCTTTAGGCATCATATCGTCGTCGGCATCATATCAACAAGTAAGGAAGCATGGCTGCAAATAGGATGATTTCATTATTTTTTAACTTTTAGCTTTTTCTTATTCCAGAATTTTATTGTTGCTCTATGTAGAAAGGTGTTTTTAGAGAATCTCGAAAGTACGATTGAAAGAAATCAGTCCATGGAATGAGCGTTTTGATTGAGTTGATTCCACCTATCTTCCTTATTCGATTCCATCTGCTTTTCCGCATTTTTGCTCTAGGCTCTTGATCCACGGCTATTCTCAGCGAATTCATCAAAATCATTATTAGTGAGTGGTAAATCGTTAAAAAGGTTCCGAACGGTTCCGATCTGATCCCTTAAAGGAGTCCTTTTGCCCATCTCTAAGTAATAAAGTCTTTTTTTATTTAGTCTTATCTTTGTTTATCTCCTTTAGTTCCTTCTCTGTATACTTTTTTATCTTATGCCTTTTATTTCTTACATTTTTTATACTGCTTATTTTGGTAGTAGTGTTTTGGTTTTGGGTTACATCGGAACACACTGCATCTTGATAATTAATTAAAACTATAAGTCTTTTTAAAAATTGTTACTTTATTGTTACAAATTATTATTATTACAAATTTAACGGACTTAAATTCATAATTTCAATTAAATTAATTTTTATTTGACGCTTTCTATTGTATTATTTCGAGTCATTTGAAGATTTATAACCATTCATATATAATACAGAAACGTGGCTCTGTTCAGAATTTTTCGGATGCTGCATGGGAAAAACACAGGAATTTTCAACAATTGTGTTATTTTACTGAGTTATTTTGTTTTTGTTTCAATTTTGATGTACGTACTTACTCTTATTAGGTTTTTTTTAATTTAATTATTCTTTCTTGACTATTAAATTAATTTCATAACATATTGCTCGACTATAATAACTTATAATCTTAATTTGAAATTTCTAAACTTTTCTAACAATTTCTAAATAATGACACAATTTTCGAAAAAATTGTGCATTATTTCTTTCAAACTGAGGGCATGTTGTGGGCTGAAGATATCAGCAATACAGATACCTCCAAGGCAAGAGTCTGTTTCGTTATTAGCCAGCTATATTTTCACTGTCTTATCTAGATATCCACTGTGGCACTTTTGTAAACAATAAATTTTCTCGTTCTCTTATCACGAATGTTTCTGCGTCTGTAAATATTTCTTCATTTTCTGGACATGATTTAGTTGAAATGAGAAATAAAAAAAGAACAACCTGAAGGAGAGTTGCAGAGACATTAAGTTTTTCTGGACGCAGGAGATCTGAAAAATGAGCTACGCCTTTGCCAGGAATCAAACCACGGACCTCTTGGTTACGCGCCGAGCGTTGATATAATATTAACATTTTACTACAATGTTATAAAGTGTCTCATAGTAACAAGACTACGAATTTTATCATGGCGAGGAACGTAGGATTGCGTCTGTCGTCAGTGTGTCCCGTGTACAGCTTACAAATGAGAGCAGATTTTGGCGAATTTCGTTCCAGTTTTGAAAGAGCAGTATCCACGAAAAGTATCCATCCTGGTATATTATCGAAAGGTATCCAGCCGAGTATTTCCTCCAAAAGTCTCTCCCTTCTTATATATAGAGAGAGCTAAATCATAGTCATTTCTGTGTTCAGTAGCAATCATTAAATGTATACTTCAACAATTTACTTATAACTTATTCAAACTGCCCGAAATTTTGATTTAATATCATTGATAACAAAGTCACTGAGTCATTTTTATTAACCGTTTTTGAGCTATTCGAAAAAATATTCTTTTCTCTCCTGACAAAATATTTTTCATATTTGTAAAAACGTTTCGAATTGCTGGGTATTTATTCATAAAATACATTTATGAATATGAATGGAGCTATCAAAAGATGTTATTCCTTGCTGTCATAAATGTAAATTGGATTGTTCAGTCTTTCCTTTTTCGATGATTGTTATATATTCAGGATGTCAAAATTGAAAATTAAGTTAAAGCTTAAGTTTTAATGGTAGCTTAAATATAATATGATAATTCGAAATTTATTGATTTAAGCATTTTTCAAATAGACCGTTAGGGATTGGTTCCATTTAGGTACCCTAACAAATTGACAACAGTTGCAATAAATTTCTGGTTACTATCATCAGCAATGTTTATTGAAGTAATGACAAGAAAGTAAAAGATTAGGCTCAGTAATTCATAATCTCCCAGCCGTCCAGAAGGTATAGTGATTAGTGACCCTGATTGGGCAGCAATTTGTGTTTGCCGTAACGATTGGCCCGGATTCGAATCACGTAGAAGGTATGGTTCTAACTGTTCGTCCCTTCATAGGAGGGAACAGTGGCCAACTATTAGGTGTTTGTACAATGAAATGGCCACCACTTTCGGCTTTTGTAGTGGCACCAGGCTAATGGCTAAAAGCCTGGCGCCATTACAAGGCGCCAGGCTTTGTAAAATAAATAAAGCGCCAAGCCATTTAAAAAAATTTCATAACCTCCATCACAAAGTACGTTTGATCATTAAACAACATGGATTATGATGGTCTGTTACTTTCAAATACGTTTACTGTCGTTTGCGTTTTACGTCTGCTACTTTAAAATACATTTATCTACAGGAAAGCCTTGGGACTAAGGTTCATACCAAATTTCACTTTAGGTTCATACCAAATCAAAAATTGAAGATAATAGCATTCTTATGTCTTAGCCTTCAATACACAATACTTGTAAATCTACATAACTTCTATCACGTTCATGTAGCTTGCTTGAATCCTTGATAGCACCCATCTTTTGGCATGAGGTTCGGTTACTATTTTCGGAATCTCTTCAGTTTCATTCAAATAATGACCTTGGAGGTAAGACTTCACTTTAGGATGTAGGAAAGCGTCTGTAGGTGCCAAATCTTATGCATAAAGAGGTGACTGAAATTTATGATTCTTTTCTCTGCTAGAAATTGCTTGACGTAAACGTTAATTATGTGAGGCAGTAAAGTCCAGCAGCAGAAACCAGTTACTCCATCGAGATTTTACAGGCCTAACCCATTGTGCATCCTCTTCAGATTTGTCCGTTTGTTTTTATAAAATGAAAAGTTCGCCTTCTGTCCTTTCGGAAAGAATTCCTTTCTAATTATACTTCTCTAATCAAAAAAGTTTACCAACATGGTCTTTACGCTTGATTTCCGAAATCTCGAAATTACTGAAGCCGTAGGAATCTTGCCCAACACAAACAGATGTGTTGGAGTTTTTGCTTATTTTCTGAGTTAGAAATCGATCTCTCTTATCTAGATATCTCTGATCTTATTCCAGTATGAAATTTCCGTTTGATGCGGATGCTTTTCTCCTTCTATTTTTTTCTCCCTGACGTTTAACATCGAGTCAATGTTTCTTGTCTTCGTCTTTTGGGAGGAATGAAGCAGATAAAGAGTAAATGTAGCTCATGAACTTCCACAAAAATATTCCACTGAATTTGTTTCTAAGTGCACATAGATGGAAAGAGTATGCAAACCACATGTCATTCAAATCTGTAAGCTTTAAATTCTCTTTATTTTAGAATGGATCAAAAAAGTAAAATTAAATGCATGACTGTCATGTGTATAACTTTAAGTTAAAGATATGATAATTTTGAATTAAAATTTTTACTGGAAAGTAAAACAGGCAACAAACCAGGAAAAAAATTACCAAATAAATAAATTAAAGTAAGTTATTGGTAAAATTTGCTTCGATGTTAAAAATTTCCGTTATCAGACAAACTGCACAATATTTAAAAAATTATAAAATTTATTTATTAGGTACACCTTATAAGGTCTTTCTCCCACCTTCTTAGCATGCCTTTGTGGTGTAGTGGTCAGCACACTCGGCGCGTATTCGAAAGGTCCGACGTTCGAGACCCGGCGAGGGCATTGCTCATTTTTCACTTCTCCAGCATCAAAAAATCCGAATGTCTCAAACACTGGTGCCCGAACTAAGAAAGGTAGTGGATGGTAATTCTCCACCACCAGGATTTGGCGATTGGGTCCTCTAATTCCCAGTCGCCCTTTAAAAGGGGAAGCATATAAGGTAATTCTCCCGCCTTCTTAGCATGCCTTCGTGGTGTAGTGATTAGCACACTCGGGGCGTATTCGAGAGATCCGAGGTTCGAGTCCCAACGAGGGCATTGTTCATTTTTCACTTTTCCAGCATAAAAAAATCTTAATGTTTCTACAACCTGTTAACGGTTCTTTAAATGCTTTCTAGCAAATGAAGATATAGCACTAAAGTACTCTAAAGTACTATATTAAATGGAAGGATCAATATTATTTGGCACAGTGTTAGTGAAAATCTACGCAAATATTTTACTTGTATTTTGTATTGCCATAATGATAAAGACAGTTTCCGTTGATCTGTTGCATTTTATGTCATAATTTTTATGCTTAGTTTTGTTTAAGTAAATTTGTGACAAGTTATTTTAGGCATATATGTGTGTGTGTGTGTGTTTATTTCTTGCATTGCATCGATAATGGGTTAAGTTATATAAATATATCATCTAGAAGCCAAGATATAGGTAGGAACTCTTCTGGCGGTCTTTGGCAGCAATTTGTATTTGCAGGTTGGCGATATTTGGCGATGTCTCATCAGCTGGACGATTTTTTGAAAATTTTTGCACAATGCATTTTTGGAACGATGGAAGCGATTTTTTCCGAGGCTTCCAGAAGGCCAAACAGCCCTAAATAAAACGGCTGTGTTGAGCCGTGGAGTTACCTCAGTTCAAACTGTTAGCTGAGTGAGTCGCGAATTCAGATTTGTGCTTTAAAGTTTACACTGTAACTGTATTTGTGATGTGCGATATTCTTCGTGTGTTACGAAGAATTCGCCTTATGTCTGTGGCCTTTTTGAGTAATTATAGATTTTTCTTGTATTTGCTGTTATTTACTGCAATAAAATGTAAATTTCGCGCTGCTCATCTGACGTAGTTATTGGAGAGATATCCAAGAACGAATATGGCAATATTGGAGATTAGTATAACATAATTTAGCATATTATTTATTCTATAATATTTATGATTACAACATATTATTGTAGCACAGCATTATTAAAATTTTATTATATTTGTAAGAAATAGAATTGCTATTTTATTATATTTATATATTTTATTTATATCATCTTTTATTAGTCGTTTTATAATTAGTAAATTCTAGTAGATTTATTAGCATGTCATGGAATCACAATTTATTAATAAATACTGTTGCGTACATACGAGTTCGTAGTAGATTAAATGCACGAGTCCGATAATAGATTAATAAAATTTATTTTTATCAAAAGAAATATTTCGGAACTCTGGAATTGTCCTCGGAAATATTCGTACAAGTGTTCATAGTATCACACAGTAGAATCAGCGGTTACACTTCAAAGTACTAACAACGTTAAACACATCGCAACGCAAAGCGCATCTAAAGAGAAAGCGAACCCGATCTCATGTTGAACTCGCAACAATAACAATAGCAATAACTAAACAATAGGCAGCAGATGCTCTCTGTTCGGCTTTAAATAGTTTTCAACCGGCTGCGAGATATTTCTAGTACTTTCTGCTTCTCGAAATCACTGGAAAGCATTACGAAGGTGGAATTATGGCCACAGCTACCATAGTGGTCAATTACATTTATTCAGTTTCAATACATATTACTGTGGTACAGAGGCCGGACCAAAATGTCTCCAAATGGTCGCCCAATTTGGGAACTTCTGGCGACTTCTAGCCAAATTACCGAGATACGTATTCACTAAATGTTAAATGCACTTGTCCCTGCGTTCTTACTCTTCCGGCATAAATTTCTCTTAAAATTTGTCTCAAGCTATATATTACACAGAAAGATACAACAATTTTACTTATAATTCTACTAAAATTATCTAAGTACAAAATTCGTAACAATATATAATTTAATGCAAGTATGTACATTAATATCTTATATCTGTTTCAGTATTACTTAACAAAAATACTTGGTGAATGTATTTGGCAGGTAAAGCTTTCAGTTTACCTTTCTTCCAAGTAAAGGTTCTTATTTACGTCACAAATGCGAAAAACCACGCAAACAGGCATGCAGCCAGTTCCTTATCCTGCCGACAACAACATTCTGTGCAAAACTATCTGTACTCGGTGCTTTCATCCATTCATTTCTTAGCAGTTTCTAAACTTAATGGTTGACTTTGAAACTCCCACATACCCTTGAAATACGTAGGGGCATTCTTTGTACAAAAGCAATATTTTAAAACCTACTTAGGGTGAAAAGCAATTTTTTTTCGCATTTTCTGTTTTAGGAAAGCAGTTGTTTTTAGAAAGAAAACAGTAAATAAAAACACAGTTTATTTCTTCCTTCCTAATCTGCGAGATATTTCTGGCATCACTGTTCCTTTAGAGTTCTGTGTATCGATCATTTTTGGCTTTTGTCCAGAAAACTCGGAGCTATTCGCAGTCTGTGTTATTAATCTCCAGGAAATAAAATGACAAAAGATGGTTCAAATGTTCAAAATGGGACTATTGCTTGAAATAATAAATGTCTCAGCCATTCCTTATAGAAAATTCAAGGTCATATTTTGAAAGAATCTGTTCCTTCTAAAGAATGAAGATTTGGAAAAATGTTGAATATAAAACTGACTGAAATTTCAAGAATTCCATTTATATATATAATCTTATAATTAACTACCGATACAGAATTTCGAAATATTTCCTATTAAACATTAGTTAGTTAAATAATAAAGCATTTAAGTCACGGTTTCTTTTTTTTTCCTACTCACCCCTTTCACCATTGCAAGAATATCATCTCACCTCCTTTCCAAAATTCGAAATACAAATGTATACATTTATCTAGATTTGGAAGATTTTTTAACGTGTTTTGCAAATTAAATTATAAAAAATGTAGAAAATGATGATAAATTCAAAAACGTGGATAAAAGCAGTATTTTAAAATCATGAAATAAAACTAAATACTTGACAGCTAAATAAAGGGCTGACCGCATTAGCCCTCTAAAATTATTGTAAATGGTATATTAATTTTTTTAGAAGTATTGAGATTTGTGTACCAAATAACAGTCTAAACTGGCTTAGAAATTTGATATTTCAAATTTAAAAATGGCTCTCAGATTTAGCAACAAAGGGAACAAACCTAAGAGTATGCACAACATGTTGAATGCCATGTATTAGAATTTAGTGCCCGTTATGAAGATATTCATTTATTTAGTTTAAGGGAAATATATGTAATGCGTTAGAAAGGTATTTACTTAATTAGTTACCTTCAGGGAAATACTCATTTAAATAATTGAAACATTCGCTTTGTTTCTTCGTAATTTTTTTTTCAGGAACCAGCAAATTTCAATGCAAATATATTTATATCGCAGCAAAGATGTAATGTAATATTTTCAAAATGTTACGTGCTTTATTCATTATGTCGTGACAATCAATGTTAGTTGTAGAAAAAGATTATTTAGATAGATATGCTTTTAAAATATTAAAACTAAACTCTTTAAAAATGCATTTTATAGCATTCAAATAATAACACGTATGTAAATAAAAAAATGGAGAATATTTATTCTGCGGGAAGCACTGACTCCTTTGGGATTAGAAATAGTGGCAATTGTCAGAATTCAACTGCTGCATTCGGATTTTAATTGGATGACAATATATTCGTATTCAAATTTAACTGAATGGCAATATAAATACTATAGGTGTTTTTTCATTTATTAGATTATTGTCTCATGTCCATACATTTTGAATGGAAGAAAAAAAATGTTTTCATTTAAAAGAAGTGAAGCAAACTATACTTAAAAAAATCTCACTATCTGTTATAGAAGTATTATTTCAGAAATTTTAAACATGAATACAAGAAAACGTCAGAGGACCAAGTTTAGAATATATTTTTTAAATGTATGAATAGTTTAGAACTCTTAAATGTGCAGTTAAAAGTACGTCAATAAATGCATTTCAAGTATGGTACAAAGTTCAGTTAGCATGCAAAGATACATATGCATATAATTCTACATGTTTACATTATATTTTATAAATAAATACAAAAGAAAACATTTTTAACTTTTGTCAAAATGCATTTTCAAACAAGAAAATCTTAGATTTTGCAAGAAGTTATTAAAAAGTGATTTATTTTTATGTCGAAATAAATTGATTCAAAAGCTTCCTTAAATTAGCCAATAAATAATTTAGAAGTCAAACAACAAAAGTCACAGTTATATCTGCAAATTTTCCAGGACTAGTTTCGATGATTTTACTACCGAACCATCCACCTCAGCTGCCAAAGTGCAAATGAATGAGATATGATATAATGCCGATTTTTTTGCTTGACTTCTAAATTAATCGTTATTCGGCGTATTATGTTAACCTAGATAATGAATTTTGAAAACGTATAAGCAGTCTATGCTTTCAAGGAGAAGGATGGACTTTCCAAATGTTCTATCTGTTGCATATTCTATGAATTAAGATTCCATGCAGCCAAGCCGTTCAGCTCTAGTAACCAGAACTAGGTAAGAACCAAAAGTGTTTTCTAGCTTTGCCAATTTCTGAAACAATAGTTCAATTACTTGAAAATAATAAGCTCATGCGTCTCTCGAAAGGTATAACCAGTTTTAAATTATTGTAACGATTGATCAAAACCGATATCACATTTCTAAATCCTCCCATTCTATGGAATGCTCTGAAATTTGTGTAGAAGCCTTTCTAGGCTTCTACACAAAGGCATTACAAGAAGCCAAATGTTATAGAATAATCAACATAATCTAAAATACAAGACTACGCAAATGATCTCTTGACTTAAGCCGCTCTTATACGGTTTATGAAATTTGCTGATATTTAATAAATACAGTCCTAAAACTAATTAATCTTTAACTGAACACGAAAAGTTTATGCCACATCAGTTACAAAGATTGTGAGCAAAGCAGCCGCTTACGATCACGAAAATAACGACGATTTCTTTTACCATCCTACGAAGCAATACATCAAGTTAATATTGCAAGACATTTAATAATAAATATGGCTAGAATTTGAATATTGTTTACATCAAAGGTGGATCATAAGCTTTTGCAAAACTCATAAAAAAACAAGGCAAAACTCATTTCCCCAAATACCAGAATGAATGATAAGAGAATGATAATAAATATAAGAACAGAATGATGCACTGATGGTGATTGTCGATACCTACGTTTTTTAAATATAGAGACGAAACACAAGTGAAAAGCAATTTTTTTTGGCTAAAACAATTCGAAAAAAATAACGATTGTTGTGTATCCGTACGGTGTGTATAGGCATTACGCTAGAATTTACACATCAATCAGTACCCAAATAAATAATATAATAAGTCAAAACATTTTATTAAATCTAGATCATAAAACCCCAACAAACTGAATCTCCCCAAAAATTGAAACAAAGAGGGTTCGTACATTATTGGTTAAGCGATGGAAATGTGTAAAACGCCTTTTTTTTCAATCGCTAAGACTAGTCGATATAGGCGTTGACAAATCTTAAGACCGGAAGTGATGGTCACTTTATTATGGAGGCACCTACTAAGTGGGCCACCGTTGCGAAGGAACACACAATTTACATCCATGCTTTCTCCGGGATTCAAGCCCGGGACCTTCGGTATGGCAGCCAGCGTTACTAACCATTTTTTCGTCTGGGTGGTAATGTGCAGCACATTGTACCAGGGATTCCTAATAACTTTGTTGCATGGAACCCTTTTAAAAAAATGGTTTCTTAAAAGGCATCGAGCCTCTTGCATTTCTCTATATAATACACAGCATGCAACATAATCAAAACTGCAGATAAATAACATAAAGATAACGATTAAATAAAAAGTGAAAAAACATTTTTAAATATGGTTTATTAGATTTATATTTTGTTATTTTTGTATTATTATTTCTAATTTTTCAAGTATAAACAAGTTTTTAGAAACAAAATAACAGACTCTAATTGTACAAAAGTTAGATTTTAGTTAATGTGTGAAGGCTGCTCTTGATATATTGATGCAACCGTTTTAATATTTGGTATAAAATGACTTAATTTAATTTTTTAATCACTGTGTTAAAAATATCCAACCTCTTACTTTTTTGTTTGTTTGTTTCGCAGTAAATTTTCACGAAAGCCTTCTTCTGCTAGGTAAAAAGAGGGAAAAATCAATAATTTTGGTTCAGTAAAAATTTTTATTTTGGGAATTTTTCTCGGACTAATTTTAAATTCCAAACCTTATACATGTATTTCGAAGAAGACTTGTGGTTGAATATCCTCTTTAAATGTAATAATTTTTTCTTGCAGCATAATACCAAGATCAGATATAGTACCAGTTCAGCCACTCTATGTACCATGCTGGCACAATTTTGTAATTGGCTTGTATATAACAATCTATATGTATCTTCAGCTTTTGGGAACATTTAATCCTTTTAAATAACAGATAATTACATTAAGCTATTAAAGTAATAGAATTATTTTCTATTCAGTGCCGACATAAACACTCCAGTTTAGAACGAAAACTGAAAAAATAAATGTTATTGATTTCTAAACTGTATTCAATATTTTTAATGTATCTTTTCCTTACATATATTTACATATTATATGACTTCTTTTTTACTATATTGTATAGCTTTACATCAGTATACAATTAATTATGAATTTTAATAATAATGTCCTTGGTAATCAATGGAGTCTTGATTATGCCGATCAGTTGACTGTGCATATTCAGCTGTCAACCCCCAGTCTACTCCTTGATCATCACTGATCCCGTTTAAAATTTCTTCGATGCCCCTTGAGTCAGTACCGATCCAGTAGGAAATCCATGTATTAAAAAATCGTAAGCAACGTTTGGGATTTTGAGCTTAAGAAATGGAAGAATTTAAAGGCTGTGACAAGAAGACTCGCCATGAGGCAGGACGCTACCACGTACCATACTTTAATTGTGTCTATACTCGTAGTTTAAAAAATGTGTTTCCCAATAAATTTATTTTTCTCGGACACAGCATCCCATTGCTTGTTGAAGAGTCTTAGTCTTCCTCCAGGTAAACATTTTTTATAGGTGAACTTAAAAGTCATGTGCATAATAATAAACTAACAGCAATAACCCAACTGAAATAAAATCTTTTTATGAGACAACAGGAATTCCGTATCCCATATTCAGAGTGTTTTCGAAAATGTGTATGCCCAGTTGCAAGAGTTTCTATATGCCAAAAACATGAAAGGTGGACATCTATAGGATAATGCTTTTAAAATGTAAATCCGCTGATACACTCACGTTTGTGAAAATTGCAACACCAAGAAGGAATCGTCATAATTGAATGCAATTTAATACACAGCTGAGTGGTAGTGGTACAAATAAATGATTAAATGTTCAAAGCAAACAAACAAGAACAAGAGATCAGAATCAGTATTTTGTGTGGCCACCACGCGCCGCAATAAGTGCTGCTACAC
>KK120822.1:220899-258552 GCA_000611955.2 Stegodyphus mimosarum
TAAGTACAGATTGAATACACGCCTCGCTACAGCCGTCTATTTATTCGGATCCATCAGCCGTTCAGAGGGCGCTGCTCAGCATACGCATGCGCTACGGATTTGCAATTCTAATCATTTGCATATCATGCGCTACTTTGCATTTCCTGAAAATTTCAGCTCACTCGCGTAAGTCCTTCATGGTGTTGCAATTTTCACAAACGTGAGTGTATGTTTATTCTACTAAATAAAGGCTGGATAAAATAATTAAATTTTTTATTTGATTACCTAAGAAGCAAAGATGTATGATCCATTATATATTATTCGGATGATCGAGCTAAATGTATATAATACCCTGACGAATTTGAAATCAAACAAAACTAGTATATATTTATGCCATTTATAACAAAACTTTAACCATTTCACCGTTTCTCCCAGAAGAGATTCGTCGACTCAAAAAGTGTCAACAGGCGTCAGCAACGAAACACATTCGTCGGGTTGAAATGTCACGTAGATCGTTAACATAGAGTGAGATTCGTCGCTTTCGTGTTTTCCAACTCCCAGATTGAGTCAAAATGAAGAAGAGAAGATTTATGACCCAAATGGTCAAGTTATCCCAAGAGCGGGATTATATCAGGATCATACACAGCAAAGTTCCCGTTAAAAGACGGCAAACAGGAATGTATTTTAATTCCTCTTTCAGATGGCATTGCAATGGTAACTACTGCTCGTTTGAAAGCGTACCTTTAGAGGATCGTATTTGGTAATTTTCAGAGGCTACAGATCGTATTTCAGAGGCTTCAGATCGTATTTGGATCGTATAAGAGGCTACAGTGACTGTATTCAGCATCCTTGAGCAGACAAGTAGGTGGCTCAAGTTGATTTGACGCAAACTGTTAAACAGGACTTAACAGCTGGTTAAAATGGGGAAAGAAACATTCGTATTGTAAAGTAAGGCCAACTTCTGAGGCAAGAAGTTTAACTTTAGATGAAAAAAAACAGTATATATTTGAGTTTTGTATAACGGTGAAATACTCACGGCCTTTTAAAACTGGCCATATCTTTACGGACTTCCTCGCATTACAGTTAAAAGGCAAATTTCATATTCCTGTGAATTCAGAAAATAGAAAGTAGTTAAAAATTGGTCCACACTTAAGGAGCTTCAGACGCGTATTTATAAAAACTGTCAAAAAGCGTCGGCTTTGATTAAAATTTGCTGCTTAAAGAACAAGGAACGTCGCTCTTAAAATCCCTTAAAGACAGGTGTCTATGAAACCATACGAATATTAGCTTGATATATACTTAATTCTCTATTTGACTTTGGTTGGTTTCTATTTTGTGTGTGCTTTTTTTTAAACGTCATAGATAATGTAGTAATATTATTAAAAATTTGCAACAATAAACTTTTCACCCTTTAGATTTTCTATATGCTAGATTATCAGAAATTGATTCCCAAGTTTAGATCTAGGTAAGAAAAGAAGGTATTTCTATCAATATTTATATTTTTAAATGCTTCAGTACATATACTTATTGGATTAAACGAATAATAATTAGGCAGAATTGAGAGCTCTAGCCAGAATTTATAGAAAATTGTCATTGAATAAAACGCACCATCTAGCTTTTCTGATCAATTTAATTTGATCTGAAGTAAATAGATGAAAATATAGACGGAAGAGTAAATACGAAAAGATTCTTATTTGAAAACCTAATGCTAACATATTTCAAGAAATCTTTGATGTTTAAATTCAATTTTGTATTCTTTTATCAGAATACTAAGCGAGGACAAGCAGATAAGAAGAATAGCTGAAAATACTAAATACTTTTTTATCAACTGCGTCTCAAACTGGCTCGAATGTTTTTACATAATTCTCAGAAAGGTAAAAAGCAATTTTGTTACATTTTAGCTTTGATGCGTAGGACGAAATTTCTAGATGTATGAAAAATTGTTAACCAAGTTATATGAAGAGCTCGAATATGTCATTTATTGAATTTAGTAGTTTATTATTAAGCTATATAATCAGTTTTGAATTTAAAGAAAATATATCTTAAAAAAATGTGTTACTTTTAAAGTTTCCATTTTTGAGAACATATTCAAAGTACTTTAAACTCATCCATGATATGTAGCTCTGTTCTAAAAGAAATTATCAGAAGGTCATATTAAATATTTATATTTTTCTGTTTTTTCTAAAGAGCGAGATTAAAAAAGTTATTTTTGAATTATATAAAATGAAATCTGTAATCTATATCAACTTTTGAAAGAGTTTACTAAATATTTACCATCCTGAACTTGTAATTTGAAAGGTGTTTTGGGCGAGATTCAATAAAAGCATTTCTATGCATTGAAATTAGTATCATTTAAACACTTAATATTAAATATTACATTGTGTTGAGTCTTTCTCAAAAAAAGTTTTTTTCCCAAAAGATGGACACTTTGCGATTTAATATTTGTCGGGAATGAAACAACACATCAATCACTTAGTGATTTTATCTTCGAGAACATCATTCAAAATGCATCACAGGGAGCGACCGACTCTTCCCTTACCAGCAGCCTCTCAAGGGGACTTACGTCTCGATGGTACTTTAAATGTCCTATGCCACAAAGACACGATATACTTACAAAAACCACGCCTTCTCTGAGATTCGAAGAAACCGAAAATTTTGAAAATAAAGAAGAGAAGATTGTTAAAATTTACTTTATCTTTTTCCGTTTTAAAATTAATGGTGATAAACCCTCAATTTTAAGAATTTACATTAAATCAGCGAGTAAAACTAATAAAGTTAAAATTTCTGAAAACAGTTTTTGACCCTAAATCTTTTTCAATTTAATAATACTGGCTTCATATTTAACATTATTTTAATTGAAAAATTTAGATTTCTTAATTTTGAGCGTTGGATCATTACAGAATTTGAAAATTTACTTAATAATAATGGATTTTGAAGAATGCTCCACTCTAGTTAGAACGAAATGCATAGACGCTTATTAGAATTTATTCCAATTAAAGTTAGGCGAAGGGGTTCTGATGTTTGAATTGTATGTATATATAATTTTTTTTCAAATGTTTGGATGTTTGCACTTGGTTTACATATGCTTCCTGAATTTGAATGATACTGCAAATTAGTTCGCAGCAATAATTATTCTTTTTATTTGTTTACATTGAATTTTTATAATTTAAAATTTAAATTAGCTTTATATGAATGAGATAATGTTATTGTATTTGTTAAATTTATATATACATTTCAGTAAACCAGAATTATAGGAACTGCTAAGTTCTGCAAGACAACACAAATGTTTGACTGATGGGTGACAATTTTTTCTACTTCCATATAAGCGTCACATGTATTGAAATCAGTGGCGGAAATGCGTTGGACTAAGTCCAAAAGTGTCTCAAGGGGAAAATAAAATCGCCCTCCTTCTTAAACTTGGTTTTGATGAAAAATGTCTTTGGCAGCCGCCTCAGGATAACATTTTGTGCCAATGACATACAATGTTTTGTTCATACGAGTGGTTTGGTTACACCGAAGTTTTTGGAGTAAAGTTTAATAAACCAAACCATAAACAGAGTAGGGCACTGATTATTTCACTTAACTGGGAACGGAAACATACGGATTTTTAAAAATTCCAAATAATAAAGCTATCCTTTCATTTGTTGTTGTTTTGAAGAAGAGATGATACATTAAAGTTAAGTACTTTATATACTAACTGAGAATAACTCAGAAGTTTTTGTTTTTTCGTTCATCGAATTTATTTGAGTACTTCCTTTTTAAATCGATTACATCGGTCACTCTGAAACATCAGAAGATTAGTTCAGAAAATTGGCAAACTAGTAATAATACTAACAATAAACTTGTAATAACAATAAATTATTTTATAAAATAATATGTGTATCTAATGTTTAATGTGCTTAAGGCCAAATGCGTGCCATTCTTTGATGCCTTTTTAAGTGAAATGGGGACTGTATCACTCAGTTATGTAAAATGCGATATGATATGTATAATGTATCATGTATTATATTATATAGTGTATGTAATATATAATCTGTCATATAAACCTTATTTAACAATTAAAATATATAATTAAAATTTTATTTTTAATTGTTTTCTTTTGATATGTTTATTATGTTTTTCGTTAAGCATTGATAAAGTGGATGTAGAACAATAAAAAATGGCACTTCGCTTTCTTCCTGTACCTAGTGATCAGTAATCACTTGAAAAGACGTTACAGGATAGCACAAATTAGGCATCGCTCATAGGCTAGGCATCGCGCATAGGCTTGGCATTGCGCAAATTTAGCGTTATAGTATTATATAATTGCCGTTTTTAATTTTTGAAGGCTGAGATAGTGGTTTCTAATTTTCTCCAAATTAATTTTAAATGTTGCTAAATGTAACTAAAACAGTTGGATGGATTCCTTAAGAAGTACATTTATTTCTTTATTTCAACAGTAAAATTATAAGCAGTGAGAGCACGTTGCGTAAATACAGTTTACTGATTATTATGCTCCGTCCTAAATACCACATTAATATTACAAACAATATTTATCATAAATAATATTACATTTTTTAAAATGTTTTATTATTGCTTATGCCTTGTATTGATTAATGGTACTGTACTCCCCATCTAAAGTAACGTATTTATTTTAATAATAACTCAGTCGCGAATAATTACTTTCGAATAACTTTTAATAAATCATCTATCTCATTATCTGCTTAATAGCACTTAATGATTTTGTATTATTTATCCAAAGGTGTTAAAGCATACTTGTTTTTAAAAATAAATGAATTTTATTCGTCATTTATTCTTTTTAACAGAGTCTTTAAAGCATCGGAATATTTTATTTGCGAACACTTTTCGGAATTAAAATGTAATTCACTGCTTAATTCGGCTTTAATTAGGTATTTTTATTATTATTCCATTCCACTCAGATAACAGTATTTCTTTTAAAAAGTAAATACCAAGTCACATAATTTTATATATCTAAAACAGCAGAAAAGTTTTCAATTCATCTTTAATTAATTAATGTTATAAAAAATTAGGAATGAACGAAGGATAGAGAATTTAGATCTTAAATACAACGTTTTTTCAGCCCGAAAATTGAAAAAAAATTAATTTCAAATCTTTTCTTGCCGTAACACTGTTAATTCTAATGCCCAGACTGCAGCTCGAGATGTAATTAGTTTTAATAACTCGTTTCTTTTAAAACTCTCTTTTTTCGGATTTATGTATATAGTACTTCAAATAAATAGCAGTAAATTACTGATTTGTTTGCTTTAATGAAAGAAAAACCTCTTTGGCTTAATTATTTAATCTTTCAGGGAAAAATGAAACTATGATAATTATCTTCCTTCCCGTTAATATAAATGGAATGGCATACAAATAAATTGCACTCATTTCTTAAACGTAAATATAAAATAAGATCCCACTTAACCGTACACCGCTACTCCATATACCGCAGTTCATAACGAATTCTAAGAACATATTTTACCTTGCAACGATTCGTTACACCGTTATTATATTCGATCAGCAAAAACGCGGATGAAATTTCCACTGCCTCCATTATTATCCGCATTATTGAAATACTTTTAACTAATAACATGTGTAACAGATGGAGTGACTCATCTTTAAAACGGCGCATCATTTTTTTCGGTCACGTGATGCGTGATTTACAGAACTATAAACATTTCTTTTTTCTTACAGTCATGTGACTTAACGAACGTTAGTGGAGAATTTGGAAAGCTCAGAGCGAGCTATGTAACTTAAAACGCTCTTACATTTTATTTCATTCTTATGTGTTAAATCATTAATAAATTAGTGTTCGTCGTACTTAATGGTCTTCATTATATATATTAAAGCCCCGAGATTACTCTAAAATGAATAAGAATAAATATATATGTGTATGTGTTAAAAAACCTGGCAGCCCAACTAAGGGCCGAAAATTCCCCATATGGATACTTCAGAACCAAAACTGATGATGACAGATAGCCGATGGATATATTAAAGATAAGTAAACTTTAATGTTTGATTATTTCTATCGGAACTAAAGGAAAAATAAAAATTGCGGTCGCCTTGACCTAATTTCGTTTTCACTGATCGTCCGGATCAAGCAAATACGAAGAATTCTAATTACAGTGACCTAATTTCGTTTTCGCTGATTATCCGAATCAGTTAAATATTCTGTTGAATTTGAATTCTTTTAGATGAAGTGTGATCACCCTGATCATATTGTATGAGTTCTGTTGCACACCAGTTCCTTTAGTACCGAAAGAGTTTGAAGTATTTACAATTTTAAGTAATTTTGAAGTATTACTGAAAATTGAAGCATTTGAAATTTTAAGTAATTTTGAAGTATTGCTGAAAATTGAAGCATTTGATGTTTTAAGTAATTCTGAAGTATTGCTGAAATTTAAATGAAGAATTTAGTAGTAGCACCTACTACTTTGGCATATTCTTTTTAAAAAAAATAATATGTGCATGAATATTTCCTATAAAGTTCAAGTATTTTGTTCTATGCAAGTTTCGATATGAAGCATTGAAAATAAATGTCAAATATAGTAAATACGAAGTAAAGAATTCTTAGTTTTGTTTTGAAAATACAAAAGTATTGAAATATATAGTTGCAAGTTGCTATGTTTTACATGAATTTAAATTACTGAGTTAAAGTGTTCTATAGCAGTTTATGTTCTGAGAATTGGTATTATATATGCTATTTCCAGCAATGAGCAGCAAGTAATGTAACATGAGTAATTACTTCATTTCATGTTTTGCTTTTGAATATATATATTTCATGTGTATTAAATGCATTTAAAGTATTTTAAAACCTATATATGTTAGCATACTAAAAGTTATAGGTATACAGTTTAGGGAAATTTGTCCACTTTCATTTAAGCATGGCTTATTTAGCAAAAGGAAAGAAGCAGGATTTAATTGAATTAGCGGAAACACTAGGTGTAGTGATAGAGGAAAATTTTAGAATTCCTGGAATAAGTAATGCTATAATCACTAGTCCCACATATGACGCGGAATTTACAAAAGAATGTTTGAACCGCATCATAAACGATAGGAAAGAAATGGAAACAGCACAGCGTGCTGAGAGAGAGAAAGAAAATGAACGTTTGTTTGAGTTGGAGAAATTAAAATTACAATCTAGTATTACTGCTAGTAGTTTGGAGTCTCAAAAGGTATCTTCTTCTGCAAACGCAGAAATGCCTAAATTAGAATTGAACAAGTTAATTCCTAATTTTGATCCTAAAACTTCCGATATGAGTTTGTTTCTGGATTTGTTTGAGAGGCAATTAACCCTTCTGAAGGTACCAGTTTCAAAATGGGTCATCTATCTTGTTGGTCTTCTGCCAACTGATGTTGCAAAATTAATTGCAAAAGAATCTTCTGATGATGCTCAGGACTATCAGAAAATTAAACAAATTCTCTTAAAGCGCTTCAAATTGAGTGCTGAGAAATTTAGGATATTGTTTACCCAACATAAGAAAAATCCCGAAAACACCTGGAGAGACTTTTATTTTGATTTACAAAACTATTTTGATGGATGGCTTAAGGAATCAAAAGTCACGACGTTTGAGCAGTTAAAGAATTTGATACTCGCAGATCAGATTAAGAAGAAAGCCCCTCCAGATTATAAAGAACATTTTTTGGATAACTGGAGTGAATGGAACAACCCACTTCAGCTTGTTGACAAATTAGATATTTATGAAGAAGTTAGACATGTACGAAATAAAAACGTTAGTAAGGAGACCCCTAAGTTCCAACAACGAGATGGTCCCAAAAATTATGGAGGTAACCCTCATCCTACAAAGAAAGCCTCATCAAGAGGTAATGTAAAAAATTATGATCAACCACCTGTTAGTTGCTATGGATGTGGGAAGTCAGGCTTTATTAAGGCTAAATGCCCCGTCTGCTCCCATCTTTCCAAGAAAGCAGAAGCTGATTTTGAAACTATACACCTTCGGACATTTTCTGTCGAGGAACACCAGACGACTCTTTTGAGAGTAAAAATAAATGGGTTAACCGGAATTGTGTGTGCTGACACTGGAGCCAGTCACACTATAGCGGGAGAAACATTGTATCGTCTTTTGAGAGAAAGAGGAATAGAATTTAGGAAAACTAGTATGAATGTTACCCTCGCCGATGGTCTATCGAAGGAAACAGAAGTTTATAAGACCCAAGTAGATATAGAAATTGAGGGACGATCTTTTCCCATAACTTTATTTGCGTTACCTACAGCAAAAGATAACAGAACGCTTTTAGGAACTGAATTTCTGCGTAGCGCTGGAATTGTTTTAGACCTTCCAAATAATAGATGGTATTTCCATGACAACCCTAAACAGAAATTTAGCTTTAGTGATGACATTTTCAAACCCTCTCAGCATTCAGACTATAAGGCGAAATTTAGCAAGTTTCTGTCAAGAGAAAGGGAAGAGAAATATCTACTCAGTTCAGGTACCTTTCAAACAGGGGAAGAACATACTCCCAAAGTCCAACATTTAAATAAAACCAGTAGAAAGTCCCCTGCCACAATTCCAAGAAATCGTATATCTCCACCAGAGAAAGAAGTGGTGAGAAGGGTCATGAATTCCAATGAATATTATAATTGTGGAAGAACTGGTCACTTTGCTCAAGACTCCAAAAGGTACATTGTCCGAGATTGTAAAAAGAATATGAAAAAGTGTTACATATGTGGAAAATGTGGACATATATCCAGAGACTGTGAAAAAGATGAACGTAAATATTATGGCTGTACTAAAATAGGCCATAGCTCCTGTGCCTGCTCCAAAGATAACTTTGTTGGGGATATGTGGTTCCGACCATTTAGTCAACGTAAAGAACAGCGCGCAAAATTTGCATTAAACTTTGCTGCCAATGATCTTTTTACTTCCATAGGTGACTACCATGTATCTGCCCTGTGGCCATGGGAAGGGCAAAACTATCCTTTACACCTCACTCGAGGAAGAGGTCGAACCAGAACAGTCCCTGAATCCGATGGACAATCTGCCCTTGCCAGAAAGCATCCGCCAAGAGCAAGCCGTATGTTGAGGACAACTTATACGGCTTGAGGGGAAGGATGTAACAGATGGAGTGACTCATCTTTAAAACGGCGCATCATTTTTTCGGTCACGTGATGCGTGATTTACAGAACTATAAACATTTCTTTTTTCTTACAGTCATGTGACTTAACGAACGTTAGTGGAGAATTTGGAAAGCTCAGAGCGAGCTATGTAACTTAAAACGCTCTTACATTTTATTTCATTCTTATGTGTTAAATCATTAATAAATTAGTGTTCGTCGTACTTAATGGTCTTCATTATATATATTAAAGCCCCGAGATTACTCTATAATGAATAAGAATAAATATATATGTGTATGTGTTAAACATGTAATTATTTGATAAACTAAGTTATTGTATAGACGGTTGTTGGAACATGACAAAAGGTACGTAGTCTCTAGGGAAGAATACCACCGCAAAGGAATTTCTAAGGGAAAATGGCAAGTACTTAAATTACATATTGGAAAATCTATAGAAACACTACCGTAAATAACCCATTTGATAGCTTTAGACCAGGGTGGTCTACCCGTTTTCAGTGATTTACCAGTTCATTCTCGGTGGCCGAGCTAGTGAATTATTTTAATATATATTGCAAAATTACTGATAAAACGGGCAACAAAAGTAATAAATTTATTAAGCAGTTTTGGAACATATTTATCTATGGTTGAGCAATCAGCAACTATTTGCTTTAGAAGAAATAACGTGGCAGACAATTTACTGTGCAAAGTGTTTACGTTACAGTGTATGCATAAAACAACTAAAATCCTGTACAGGTAGCTTATTCATTCGCCCCATCCGATTATGGGAGGAGCTGAAAACATGGGAGGAGGTACCAGTAGCATAACCATAACATGGAAACGAACTATGTACGCAAGGATACTTACGTCTTGTGCCTCTCCTCGAGACTACTTAGTCTATAGTCATAGTAGTGGTAATAAATTTCTAAGTTTCTTCCTCCTCCGTGGTCTCTATATGTTTTATCGATAATTGACTGCCATGCAAAGTTACTCATATCTGTTAACCCACCGTAGTGATTGTAACCCCAACACACGAAAATTACCTCGATCGAAATTTTACGTGTTCGGCTTGGTGGCGATGCATATGCGGTCAGGATCGCAAGCCTGATAGATACTAATGAGGCAGGGGAAAATAAACGCAAGCGTTAGATATCATAAGGGAAGATATAGTGTAAAAGAAAAGTGCTTTTAGGTGTCATTCAGTATCAATATATCAGGAATAAAAACTTGAATGGAGCTACAGAGTTCTGCTCTGTTTTTCACTCTAAGTCAGTAATGTATACAAGGATGGAGACAAATTATATAGAATGCGAAAAGTTTTGAAATGCTCTTTTATGTATTATTAAACAGTTTAATAATATTAGTATGCACTCCTTTGGAGTATTAAGAACGTATATCTTCCTATAATTGCAAATTAAATTATAATTATCAAATGAATTTAATGATTATATTTATTTGTTTATTAACATTTCATTACGACATTATTTTCGTCTAGGAATTTCCTTCCCCCCCTGAGCAATACATACATGTAAGTCACGAGGCTGAAAAGCATTGCTATAAATAACAACTCTGCGACACGTAACTGAATATTGGTATTGTACTCCCCATCTAAAGTAGTGTATTATATTCTGAGATCACTCAGTCGCAAATAATTACTTTGGAATAACTTTTAATAAATTATCTGTCTCATTATCTGCTTAACAACACTTAATGTTTTTTGTATTGTTTGCTCAAAGTTGTTAAAGCGTACTTGTTTTTAAAATTAAATGAATTTTATTCATCGTTTATTCTTTTAGCATCGGGATTCCTATGCTTTAAAGCATCGGAATATTTTATTTGCGAATACATTTCGACATTAAAATGTAATTCACTGCTTAATTCCGTGTTAATTAGGTACTTTTATTATTATTCTATTCCACTTATGTAATAGCATTTCTTTTAAAAAAAAAATCTAAAATCTACGTATCTAAAACAGCACAAAAGTTTTCTATTCATGTTTAATTAATTAATGTCATAAAAATAATCAATGAAGGAAGGGCAAAGAATTCAGATCTTAAATGTAATTTTTTTTTCAGTTCGAAAATTGAAAAAAAAAATGAATTTCAAAATCTGTACTAAGATACCCTAACACTGTAAAATTCTTTTATCTCTAATGTCTATCTTTGCGAATGTTATTGCCAAATGTCTTTTCTTTCTTTTTTAACATCATTCTTTTTAGGTAATCTTCAGGTTTGCACAAAAGGGTTCCTATAATTTTATAATTATACCATCTCACACTCTTTTTATACCCTTATCTTATCTAAATACAATTGTTTTATTATAACGTTGTCTAAATAATATCAGAAAAATTATTATCATCTTATGTTAGTAAAATAACTTAGTTGTAATTTAATGTTTAAAGCTTAATTATTATACTGACATAGGTGTTCAGAAAAATTTAATAATATTATTTAAATTTCTTATCGTTATCTTAATCTTCAAACAGGTGGACATAATTACATCATTACACGTTCGAGACTTAAACAGCGGATTTCTATTTATATTTAGTGATAGTTAATTAAAGATAAAAAATTAAATCGATATAATATTTGATACATTATCCTTGTTTAAAAAATATCAGAAAAGTTCTTATAATCTTATATTTAATAAAATAATCTAATTGTAATCTAATGTTCAAGGGCAAGAAAGCTTAATTATTATATCTCCAAAGGTGTTCAGAAAACAGAAAAATAGAATTTAAATTTCTTTACGCGTCCGATACTTAAGCACTAATTTTTTTACTTCCTTGTATGAAGGGAAGTATTGTAATCGCGAAAACTTTCGGTATCATATTTCAACGAAAATATCTATTTTGACCGCTATCGAATGCAATTTAATGATTTTTTTGCATGACGTCCATACGTAAGAACAGAATAAAGTAGTCTTTCCCCCCAAAAAAATTATAAAACTGATATAAAATGGATTCTGATGAGATTTTTTTCGTGGCGTCTGTGCGTACGTATATGTTCCTATGTATGTATGAATCTCTTATAACTCAAAAACGAGTAGCCTCAGATAGTTGAAATTTTGTATATAGGACTGCTGTAACATTTCGATGTGAACCTCATATTTTGATTGAAATCGGCCGCAAGAAAAGTATATAAATATATATCCACTCTGTTATTCGGCTCAGTGAGCTCATCTTTGTATTCTTATATGTTGGTAAATTATGCATTTTTTGCTTTAAAAATTATTGAATTATTCTGTTCTTCAGGTTAAGGTTTTTATGCCTATAGTAAATCTGCATGCAAGATCAGTAGAATTATCAACAATTAAAAAGCTGTTTACGTGCGGCTAAGCCTAATCATTTTTCTCATTTCAGCCATATTTGTTTACATTTGAAACTTACGAGAATAGTGGATTTGTTGCCAATCTAAAGAAACTAAGCTTCGCAGCAACAAAGATAGCGACTTCTTTTATTATTGCGAATTAAACCATGCTTAATCCATACTGGAATTTGTTCGACGAAATAAGAGTTTAAGTTTTACTTCATGATTTTTAATGTAGATAATTTGTGTTTTTATGTATTTTTGTCTTGTCGCGAAGTGAGAACTGAATTAATTTATCAGGACTGAGTATTCTGTGTGTGTTCTTTGAGAACATGGTGAAATATTTACCAGGGTGTTTCTTCTCAAGTTTTCAGTCCTGAACTGGAACAGTAAGCTGATGAAACGTAAGCTTTGTTCTTATGTAACTGCTGTGCTGGATAATAACTGCACGTGAAGGAATTTAAAATCCTCTTTTATTCAATCACTATTATTTACAACTTCCCAACTCGGAAGCGATACAGAAAGTAAAAGACCGCACTTGGGTCGAACTTAACAATCAAATAAATTTAAATGCTAAACCTAAAATAGAAATTAAATTAAAGTTTGCTCACAGAGCGATTCGCGGAGACTGGCCTCTACCTAAAAGGGTGCGTAGCAAGATATACTAATACTAGCGCACTTCAAATTGTTTTACAATGCAATCACGTAGTAAGCACTATGGCTTATAAATTTAAACTCCTAGCTGGTCAGACGAACGTTGAGCCGAGTGGCCGTGATCTGAGACTAAGCTCTCTCACACTAAGAGGTTTGCACCTCTGGTTTAAATAGTACTTGGCTGTACTTCAAAATTAGCATAAGCTGAAACCGTGCGCTTCCTCCGACGGGAAGTTGAAGCAGAGGGGAGATAGACAGATTTAAATCAAAATAAAACCCGGTTAGTTTAACTAAAACCTTACATACTTCCCGCCAGAATTGCGATAGTTAAACTACTTTGGTCCAAACGGACCATGTTGAAACTCGCAATTCTAAAATAGTCAAAATTTCACTGTTCTAAACTTAGGCCACCTCTTACAAGGCAATATCTGTTTGTGAAACAAGTTTACAGACGAAACATTCTTGAACAACAGTCTTCAACAGTTTTCTTAACAAGTCTTATTCTTCCAACAAGTCTTACTCCTTCCAGCAAAATCTGGAAGGAAAATAATTTTAGTATGACATAATAACAGAATAATTCTAGGTGGTACAAATCCTTATTTTTACCTGTGTAAATTCGCACACACACATTATCATTCAAGCACAATTAAATTCTTCCCCCAATGCTCTCTCACCGGTGTTGGATGCAAAGCAAACCGCCATTGCGGGTTTTCTGTGTTCGGGGGTGTTCAACTCTTCCACCTACGATCGACTAACATTAGTTAGAACTTGACATACGAGACCTGAAAAAACGCCCTATAACCAGCTAATCCTAAGGTTCTCACTAGCTTTATGTCTAACACTTTAAGTGTATTTGGTGGAGAGCCTAATTAACACTTGCATTCTAAAATTACTCAATCTTTAACTTTTCATGCATACAAATTCGCAGTTTGCACACAACATTCACATTAATATTGCACTTAGCGTGCATTGCTAGCATAATATTATTTGTTACATTTCATAACACATTAACAATTTCATAGCAATCATGAAATGCAAATAGAGGTTAAATTTCTAAGCTTACAGCAAGTGCTTCCTATTCCTTTCTCAAGGTACTTTCTTGAAATATCACTTTACATTAAATTAATAGTCCACAGACTAAATCGTGTTCTTCAATTTTCCCGATTTTTCATTCTAGGCATTTTACAAGTCTTTCGACAAAGCGTCATACAAAATCATTTAGTTAACATTTTCTTTTCAGCAACTCATTGTTTTACAAAATTAATCTATTTACAAACATAAAGTAATTTTAAATCTTTAAGAAATACAAATTCTTTTAAACAAAAACATTTTACTTTCAATATGAGAACTTATCGCCCACTTGGCGCAAAACTCAACCTCGTTTGAGGTAAAATCGGCCCTGCAACTTGCAGTACACTCAAAAATTAACTAAACTTTTGAATAAGGAATTCTACTTATCTTATTGTGATCGTCCATCCTTTTCTTGGCCCAATCTTTGAAAGTCGAGTACGTTGTCGCTTGATTGAGTCTCCTGGATTTTGGTTTTTGGTCTTTGGGAGGTTGCTCATCTCTTTTCCTTTTGAAATTCCGGCGTTGTATCCTCGGAAATTTACTTTATAGAGGAGGTTCCTCCGCTGGACGTTTGGTGGACTGGGCCCTTCTCTCCTGGGCCCTTGCTCGTTGCTTGTCCTGGTTCCTGCTGTATTCGGGAAGTTGATTCTCAGGCTGCAATCGACGTTTCTTGCTTCTCAGGCACCTGTCCGATGATTCCACAGTTCTTTTGGATACATTGGGCTTTCCTTGCCCATTCTGCTTTCTTCTCTTGGCACGCTCGTACTTCCGTTCGTAAATCTGGTCACCTGCATCGTGAGACTTTCTTTTATATCCACATTTTTGGTTCCTATTTCTACTTTGTTGAGGGGGAGCTTTCTTTTTCTGACTTTTCGATGCCGTAGTAGCTGGTTCCTGCTGTTTTTGCTGAAGTACATCTTCCTGGCTAGTCGATTGCCTCGGATCCTGAAACAAATCTTTAAATACAGCCATTTTGCTGCGATTATAGAACGGTTTTATTTGGTCCACATTCGCTTTGAGCGTTTGACCATCATTTCTTTTTAATATAACCACTGCCCCCGTAATTTGTTCAATTGTGAACGGGCCTTCAAAACGCGGAAAGAATTTCCCCACCTTTTCCTCTGGGGCATTTGACAAGTTGTGTTTAATCTTCAACACTTCATCTCCCACATTGTACTTGACCTCTCTTCTTTTTAGGTCATAATACAATTTCTGTTTTCTTTGGGCCATTTCTATATTTCCCGTCGCTTCCCGTATTAACTTTTGTATATCACTCATTTTAAATTCTTCTGCCCTTTCCTGTACAAAGAACAGTTTATCTAGGGGGGTCAAGATCTTTCTTCCTAAGAAGAGTTCAGCGGGTGTTTTTTGTGTAGTATCGTGTTTGGCGGTCCTAAGTGCAAATGCAAATTCATTTATATGGCTATCCCAGGTAGAGTGATAGTTTTTCACATAACTACGAATTATTTTCACTACATTTCTATTCACCCGTTCCGCTATGTTTGACTGCGGACGATACGGGACCATCTTTAGATGACGTATGCCCAGTTTTGCACACATTTCCTCAAACATTTTACTAACAAACTGAGGACCATTGTCTGAAATAACTTTTAGGGGCGCCCCGTATTTTAAAATATACTTATTTAGAATTGAATCTACTACAATTTTTGCAGACGCGCGTTTTAACGGAATTAACTCTAACCATTTGCTAAAATGATCCACTATAACTAAAAGATATCGGCTTTTATTAACTTTACTTCGAGGGTAAGGTCCAAGTAAATCGATGCCTATTATTTGATTTGGGAATTCTGATTTAATACTATTTAGGAACCCGGCCGGGCGGAAATTAACATAATTATTTAATTGACATGTTGGGCACGACTGGACATACGCCCTAGTAAACTTTTGCAGTTCTGGAAAGAAAACTGCCTCGCGAACTCTCTGAACAGTTTTTCTTATACCTAAATGAGCCGAAATGGCACAATCATGCAACTCTTCTAATACATTCAACCTCATGCTAGCTGGGATAACCGGTCTATATTCATGATTCTCATTAGTAGCTTTCGTATAGAATAACAGTCCGTCAATTAATTCGTAATTTTCGGCCCTATTTCTTATCGGCACAATATCCGGATGATTGAAATTCTCAGGGTCGGCCAAATAATTGTATATATTTTTGAACTCCGGATCTTTTTTGAGTTCGGCTATTACTGTTTCACGAGAATCTAATACTTTGGATGTTAACATGGCTATCTTAATTACACTTCCATTTTCATCTAAGTTAATTCTGCTTAAAGCATCTGCCACAACATTTTCCTTTCCCGGCGTATGTTTAATTATTAGGTTATATTCCTGTAATTTGAGAGCCCACCTTATTAATCTGGGTGATAAATTTTTTCCAGAATAGAGTCTAGTGACCGCCGCGTGGTCGGTATATACAGTTACTGGAGAACTTCCAAAGAACACACGAAATTTCTGTACTGATGCTAACACTGCGAGAGTTTCTCTCTCTGTTGCGGAATAGTTTCTTTGGGTTTCATTTAATGTTCGGCTGAAAAAAGCCACGGGCTGACCATTTTGGGAAAGCACTGCACCAATCGCGAAATCTGAAGCGTCCGCTGAAATCTCTAATCCTTTATCCCCTTCTGGAAATTTTAAGACGGGAGCTTGAGTCAATGCGTCTTTCAATTTTTGAAACGCCAAGTTG
This sequence comes from Stegodyphus mimosarum, assembly GCA_000611955.2. NCBI lineage: Eukaryota > Metazoa > Arthropoda > Arachnida > Araneae > Eresidae > Stegodyphus > Stegodyphus mimosarum. The sequence continues at coordinate 237,688 of KK120822.1, forward strand.
GCTTCTGCTGACCACGAAAACCTAGCTTTTTTTCTTTTCAACTTTAGCAGTGGCTCAGCTATTTTTGCAAAGTCTTTAATGAAAGCCCGGTAATATGAACACATCCCGAGAAACGACGATAATTTCTTCGCTGTTTTAGGAACAGGATAATTTCTAATGGCTACTATTTTTGACTGATCCGTTTCGATTCCCTTTTGGGAAATTTTAAATCCTAAATAACGTAACTCTTTTGCGGCAAATTTACATTTAGACGCATTTATCTTTAAACCAGCTTCGTTTAACAATGAAAATACTTTTCTTAAATCTTGTAAGTGTTGTTCTAGAGTACTACTCGTAATTATAATATCGTCTAAATATATGAAAGTGCTTTTACCAAGGACTGGTCTTAAGACGATGTCCATACATCTTTGGAACGTTGCCGGCGCGCCGGATAATCCGAACGGCATTCTAAGAAATGCGTACGTACCAGATTTCGTTATGAACGCGGTTTTGTGTACGTCCTCGGGTTTTACCCCAATCTGAAAATAGCCACTCGTGAGATCTAATGTAGTCATGTATTTTGTAGACGAAATATTTCGAATAATTTCTTCAATTATCGGCAACGGATATACAGGATATTTTGTAACTGAATTTAACTTGCGATAATCTATAGCAAAACGCCACCGCTTCGGGTGCGTAATCGGGTAATCATTATTTTTCTTACACAGGACAACGGGGCTAGCATAACTGCTAGAAATTGGCGTGATGATTTTATTCTTTAACATCTCTTTAATATGATGTTCAATTATTTCTTCTTTTACCCTGTCATATCTATATGGCTTTTGCCTAACTGGCTGAGCGTCCCCCGTGTCAATGTCGTGGTTCACCACCTGTGTAAAACCCGGTACATCACTAAATAAATTCGAAAAATTACTTACCAGTCCTTGGATTTTCTCTTTTTCTTCTGCTGGTAAATGTTGCAGGTCCAGCTGCGGGGGCTTATCATTCTTCATTTCAATTGGCTTCATATTTAACGTCAACTATCCCCCTTTAAAATCAATTTTTGCTTCTGCCAAATTAAAAAAGTCCACACCTAGAATAATACACGTTTGCAGGTTACGCACGAACAACGGTACTTTTCCTAAACAGCTACATTTTTCTCCTTGGGCCGCTATGACATCCGTGTCTCTTGCACTAAAAATTCTGTAACGGCGAAAGTGCTTTTTAAAGAATCTTTCCGATACGAAGCTGCTTTGAGCTCCTGTATCCAAGAGGGCTGTCGCCGGTATGTTGTTAATTAGAACTTCAATCTTCGGCAAACTCAAATTCTTCACGACCACGGTGTTTAAATTGATTTTGGAAGGGTTTTGCGCTGCTTCGGACTTCTTCACCTTCCTTGAAGAAATCCATCTTAGTTTAAATTCTTCTTATTTTGGTTGCCCTCGGAATCTTTGCTTGTTCTTCTATTGAATTCCCTTCGTTCGCCGCTCGCTTTAGGAGACACATCTTTCTTCGGCCATTGCTTCGCCTTATTCCCGTAACTTTGATTTTGCTTTTGCTGGGGTCTTGGCGAACTCCACTGACTTCTTCGCTCAAATTGGCGTCGTCGTTCGTTGTCGGCTGTTCTTCGGCTTTCAAATTGTACCGCGAGCTCAAATAATCTGTCTAATGTCGTTGGATTTCTTAGTTCGATGAAATCTTGAACTTGGGGCAGTAGCCTAGGAAGTATAACTTGAATAATTTCAGGATCCGGGCTACTTCCATACAAAAGCTTGAAAACTTGAATTTTTCTCAAAATAAGATTTGACAAATCTTCTATTTTTTCTTGATATCGACTAAACAGTTCAGCTTCCAGTCTGGCTCGGTCTTGTACTACAGGAAATGCTTTCATCAAGGAATTCTTGAAATTTTCATACGTATACGTGGGGCTTCCTGGTTCCCCCAAGAGGTTCTTTCCAACGCACTTGAACCAACTTAGCGCTTGGCCCTTCAAAGCGCTGGTAGCAAAAGCGACTTTCTGAAACTCGTGAACTGGATATAGCATGAAGTGGGAGTCTAGCTTTACCAGGAAATTAATTACAGCTGTCTTGCCGTCAAAACTTGCCGCTGGCTTCATGGCTGCTCGCATGGTTTGTACGATGTAGCCGAATCCTTCTATGCCAGGAGGTGCTATCTCAGGATTCTGGACAGGTACAGCAGGTATCTCAGGTTCGTCTTCTTGTTACGAAGTGAGAACTGAATTAATTTATCAGGACTGAGTATTCTGTGTGTGTTCTTTGAGAACATGGTGAAATATTTACCAGGGTGTTTCTTCTCAAGTTTTCAGTCCTGAACTGGAACAGTGAGCTGATGAAACGTAAGCTTTGTTCTTATGTAACTGCTGTGCTGGATAATAACTGCACGTGAAGGAATTTAAAATCCTCTTTTATTCAATCACTATTATTTACAACTTCCCAACTCGGAAGTGATACAGAAAGTAAAAGACCGCACTTTGGTCGAACTTAACAATCAAATAAATTTAAATGCTAAACCTAAAATAGAAATTAAATTAAAGTTTGCTCACAGAGCGATTCGCGGAGACTGGCCTCTACCTAAAAGGGTGCGTAGCAAGATATACTAATACTAGCGCACTTCAAATTGTTTTACAATGCAATCACGTAGTAAGCACTGTGGCTTATAAATTTAAACTCCTAGCTGGTCAGACGAACGTTGAGCCGAGTGGCCGTGATCTGAGACTAAGCTCTCTCACACTAAGAGAGAATGGCGAGGAGAGTGGTTCGAAAACCAGGGTGCATGGGTCAAAGGACCCTACCCCTCATCGAATGCATAAGTATGATTCTAATAAATTGGCAAGTACAAAATAACTTAAAAATAAGTAAGATTGATTTTTTTTTTAAATATATAATTATATATAGGAAAAGTACTAATTAAAGTAAGTAAACACAAAAGGAAGGTGGGGCTATTATCAATAACTTGCCCTATCACACTAAGAGGTTTCTACCTCTGGTTTAAATAGTACTTGGCTGTACTTCAAAATTAGCATAAGCTGAAACCGCGCGCTTTCTCCGACGGGAAGTTGAAGCAGAGGGGAGATAGACAGATTTAAATCAAAATAAAACCCGGTTAGTTTAACTAAAACCTTACAAATTGAATGAGAATTACAGAATTGTCTATGAAAAAGTGTTTGTTTTTTGTTGTTTAATTTCTTTTATAAATCGTTTTAGATTTATTACAGTATTTGCATAGAACATGTGCCAACGATTAGATAATTCTTCAGATGATATACATGACTTTTGTGCATTCTGAATTATAAAATGAAGGAGATGTAACGCCGTTAAGTGAACCTAGCGCCAGAGTGTCGCTATGGTAAACAAGTATAGCGAATTTTGAAGAGTGTATTTATTCCGTTGTGCCCTTTCGTGTGCTATGTGCTATCACGAAGTAGGTTTAATTCAATCCGGGAAATTTAAACGAAGTACACATCAAATTTTTATATTTAGTGATAGTAACTTAAGGATCAAAAGTTAAGTTGAATCGATGTAATATTTAAAATTTTCAAGGTTATTAGTTGTAGATCTGTGATACAACGTCTCCTTTCCATTACCCTCAACATAATGTAAATCAGTTAGAAAGGGCATTTTGTAATTTAAGGCAGAACATAGTTCTGGCCGCACGTGCGTGCTACATTGAATTCCTGTCAGCTTTGATAGTTGTAATATTCGGCTTTGAGTTATTCTTTGCCAACAGTTTGGTTTTAAAGCTCTGGTTGGAATTACTGAGTAAGATTTAAACTGTGCATTCTTGATTATTAGACCACGTTTAAATGTAATTTGACTTTTCCAATTTAATTGCATCACCATGGGCTATAGTTGATTTTGTTAATAAAAGAAAGTGCATTTATATTCTAATTTCTATTTAAAAATTCTGAAGTATGCACCACATGAATTCCTCGCGCGAAATATTAAATTATACGCATTTTTGCTGAATTTCACTTAAACTTACTTCCTCGAATTTCATTACAAATACATTTCTCATTTAATTAATTCTGTTCTCAGTTCGCGACAATGCAAAAATACATAAAACCTCAAAATATCTTCATTAAAAATTGAAAAATATAGCAAAACATAAAACATCAAACAGTTAAAACAACACAAGGAAAACAATTTTCACAATTAAAATTAGAGCTTCCACGCAAAAACAAGCAATTCGGCCAGCAGATAACAAACAGGTTTTTCGATGCACAAATATGAAAGTTTAATTTTAGTCCCACAAGGCAAAAAGAGATTGAAGGTGCAAACTGAATTCACTATTTTGCTCACTTAAACAACTTTTAAATTGTTGATAATTCTAACTTTATTGCATGCAGATTAACTAAAGGCATAAAAACCTTAACCGGACGACAAGAACTACATAATTCAATCATTTTTGAAGCAAAAATTTACCAGCATATAAGAATATAAAAAAACTGAGCTCACTGAGCCAAGTAACAGAGTGCGTAATATATATATATATATATATACACGTTTGGTGCGGCCGATTGCAACCAAAAAGGGAGGTGCACAACTACATATTATAGCAGCCCTATATACAAAATTTCAACGTTCTGAGGCTATTCGTTTTTAAGTTATGCGAGATATATGCATACATAAATACATAGGTACGTACGTCAGTACAGACGCCCCGAAAAATCTCTTCTGAATCCATTTTAAATTCAGGTTTATAATTCGTTTGGGAAGAAAGAGTCCTTTATCCTATTCTTGGGTACAGATGTCTCGCAAAAACATCGCTAAACTGCATTCGATGGCTGTCAAAATGGATATTTTTGTTGAAATATGGTACCCGGAATTTTTCGTGATTACAATGCTTCCCTTTTACTTCGTACAAGGAAGTAATAAAAAAGTTATTAAAATCTTTTCCTGACTGATGTTTATTTCAGACATCGTCGCTTCACGTCTGTTGGGTTTACTATTTCCAGATTATTATGACTCCTAGAACAAGGTTTCATGGAAAACGCAATTCATTACACATAAAACAGGGTCATAGTACTGGATTGAAAAGTATTTATGTAGTTATCTCTCTAAACGTGAGCTTAGAGCTGTGAACAATATATATAATAAACTATTAATCGCTTTCTCTAGAACGTTTGTATGTCACAAAACATTAAAAGCTTACAAACTCCTCTCAGCAAAGCAAATGAAATACGAATTGGTCTAGAACACGTTTTAAATTTTTACAGAAAGAGAATATTCTAAAATTCTTTTGAGCGAGATTTTTTTTAACAGTCAATCTTTTAAAATATCTAAGCTGCTTTACTGAGTACGGAAAAACTAATTGAAGAATTTTAAGTTCTTTATTTTCAACTACATATTTCTTTTCCTGTTTCTTAATGCATGAGAAAAAAAGCAGTAGCAATATTTCATCAGAAAACATAAACTCACCCTATAAGGACAGGAACTTGTGAAACGTGAAAGACTTACCTGAAAGATAAAATTAGGACTGATATAAATTACAAGCAAAAATGTTTTGTACAGTAAGATAAACATTAAAGAAAACTTATAAGTTTAAATATATTTTCAATAATTTTCTGAATGCTATCTTAAAAGATAATAATATCACTCTTATATTTTCAGAATATTTGCACGAATATTAGCACCACGAAAAGTAAAGAAATTTTTATTCGTGCGATGTTTCTTTTATGTATTTCAATACACAGAACCTAATAATTATGGGAAATTATCTCTTATAAACTTTCATATTTCATTAAAAGCTAACAATGATATATCACTATTAACAAGTAACGAAAATAACGCATTTAAACATTCATTACGTAAATGCTACTTGTGAATGGATTTAGTATTCTTATAAAGGATCATAATAAAGCATAACATTGTTTTTGAGGAAGAACGGTGCTACGCCGAAGGAGCGGTGTTAGACAATTTTCAAATGTATTACATAGTTACTCATCCCTCCCCTTATGCAGATACCTCTCGAGTGCTTTGCCGTAAACAAACAAACCAAACCAAATCATACATTCAAATCCTCAAATGTTACACCACTCTAAGTATCTCTATCTAAATATTGCTTTAAAGGATAAAAGAAAGCGTGTGTGTATATATAAACATAACATAAAAAAGGTATGTAAGTATATAAGCATATACAGATTAGCAAATATGTTTGACCATAACATAAAAAGGAAACATTTTGTAGCCGAAATATCTAATATGTGGCATTAAAATGACTTTATTAATTATACTAAAGTTAATTGTATCGAAGGTGTTTATAAATCCGATAGATATATTATGAAACAGCGTAGCCAAATATTTATAATTATTACTGTTACTTCCACAATTTTTTCAGAACCTTATTTTTCAAATAGTTACAGTTTTATGCTGATAAACATTCATTTTTAATTCCAAAGACTGAAAACTAAGAAACTGAATGTTTGTTTTTACATACACAGTTTAATTTATATGCGGCAAAATACATTGCTATAATTTGAAAGATAAATGAAAGATGTACTGCCGAGGGAGTAGCCAGAATTCTCAAACACAATTTTTGAGACGGAGAGATAATTAATTATTTAGCAGCGTAATATAATATAATGGAAACAAATGCAAAACAAGGAAAACATATTTTTTAAATGTAATTTTTTTTTAAATGTCCATTTCTTTGCTAAGGGAGCTTACATATTTATGCCCTTGCATTGTACACTGCGCAAAAAAAAATAAATAAATAAAAATAAAAACTCTGAAGCTTTGAGATTTTACACTACACCGAATGGCGTTTTTTTAACGTTTTCTGTGTTACCATTATTTATTAAATGTCCTGCTCTTCGCACTTACACCTTAAAATTCAATTCAATAGCAAATAGCGCAAAATAATTTTAAAATGAGCGTATGTTTAGAATTTCCGATACACAGCCTCTCGCGCTGCAGATAAAAATGTTTTTTTCCGATCAGTGTTGCCATTGCTCGCTTTGAAATCGTTGAGTTTGTTAATCAAAAATTCGTTAAAGTTTTACAAAATATGAAATAGATAATAGAATAAATTCCGAATTGGGCTTCCATATGCCCATATTCGACTGGAAACGTACGTTATTCAAAATCGGATACAAACAGGAAACTTGGATTGGAAAAAAATTGGAGACATGAAAAACGCATTTAAATTTCGTCAATTGGCCCAGTAGAATGCGAGATATAGAACTTTTCTCTTTTTTAGTCCAAAGTGGATTTGTCCCTGAAGAACTATTGTTTTCGTTTTGCGATTTTGCGTTGGAAACATAAAAAGTCTGAATCACTTTCAAGTGTTGCCCCAAAATATTGCAGCCCTATTTATCTTTACAGAAATTAAATAATGAAGAATGTGTATAAATGTAAGTATATTTCTCCAAATGTGATAAAACAACGGTACCTAGAGCCATCCAATTTTGAATAATGTACGTTTCCACCCGAATATGCGTCTCTGGAAGCCCGAATTTTGAATTTGTTTTATTATCTATTTCCTATTTTGTAAAACTTTAAGTAATTTTTGATGAACAAATTCAAACGATTTAAAAGCGAGCAATGGCAATACTCTGCGAGGAAAAAAACCTTTTTTATCTAAAGGGAGCAGAACTGTGTATCAGAAATTCTAAAAATATACTACTCATTTTAAAATCATTTTGCGATATTGTTATTGAACTGAATTTTATGATTAAGTGCGAAGAACGTGATATTTAATAAATAAAGGTAATACACATGATATTTAATAAATAAAGGTCCCCTTTGGACGTAATTTTAAAATGTGAAACCTTTCAGATTTTTTTTTAGTCTAAAGAGGCAATTTGTTCAGAAGGATTAGTAATTTCTTTTTGTCATTTTGCGTTGATTCACTGAAAGCGTTGTTTTACTTTTAAAATTGTTGCCACCAAGTATTAGAGCCCCGTAGAAATTAAATAATGAACAATTTGCATAAATAAAGGTATGATTCCACATTGTGATAAAACAACGGCACCTAGAGGCATCAAATTTTGAATAAAGTACGTTTCCACCCGTATATGGCCTGGTAAGCCCAAATTTGTAATTTGTAATGTGCTTTATTATTTATTTCATATTTTCTAAAACTTTAACTAATTTCTGATTAACAAACTCAACAATTTCAAAGGGAGCAATGGAACACTGTACGAAAAAAAAATTACCTTCAGCGCGCGAGTCTGTGTGTGGGAAATTCTAAACATATGCTCATTTTAAAATTATTATGCGGTATTTCTGTTGAACTGAATTTCATGGTTTAAGTGCGAAGAATATGATATTTAATAAATAAAGGTAAACATAAAATGTTAAAAAAAAGCCCTTTTGGGCGTAATGTAATATCTGAAAGGTTTTAAAGTTTTTTTTTATTTAGTCCAAAGGGGCAATTTGCCCAGAAGGACTATTAATTTCTTGCATTTTGTGCTATTAGTTTTGGATATTAAGTTCTGGCATTTTGCATTACTTCACTAAAAGCGTTGTTTCGCTTTTCAAATTGTTGCCACCCAATATGGCAGCCCTGTATTATACTTAAAGAAATTAAATGATGAAGAATCTGCATTAAATGTATATATGTTTCTCGCAATGTGATAAAACAACGGTACTTAGAGCCATTAAATTTTGAATAATGTAATTCTTCTGCGTATATGGGCATCTAGAAGCCCAAATCTGAAATTTGGAATTTGTTTTATTATCGATTTCATATTTTGTAAAACAACTCAACTCAAGGATGTTCTGATTTACAAACTCAAGGCTTTCAAAGTGAGCGTCGGCAACGTTGTACAGGAAAATCCTTTTTATCTCTAGCGAGCGAGACTGTGTATCGGAAATTCGAAAGATACGTTCATTTTAAAATTATTTTGCGATACTCCTCCTGAACTGAATTTTATGGTTTAATTGCGAAGAGCATTATATTTAATAAATAAAAGTAACACACCAAATCCTAAAAAAACGTTCCTTTGGATGTAATTTAAAATTGGAATCCTTTCAGATTTTTCATTTATTTATTTATTTATTCATTTTTTGCGCAGTGTACATAACTATATGGTATTAGAAATGTCTTATTAATTACACTGCTGTGACTGATTTATTTCACTTGCGTATCAGTATCATCAGGTTATGTCTACGAATTTTATCGGGGCTGGAGCCTGCCGTTGGCTTATGTCTAGGAGACGTTATAGGTAACAACGCGAATTAGTTCACGTCTGTCCCAGTTTTAAAGAAGACTCCCCTTTTATACACCTTTCGCGAAGGCTTTTGATTCGACAGTATAAGAAGTTGGCAATGGTAGTACACAAATTTCTCCAAGACTCAAACTTGCGTCCAAGGCTGTTACAGTTGGTTTCTCTAGCACCATGCTCCATACCAATAGGGCGGCATTAATTACTCTAACTGCATAAATGATTATATAAATTATTGGTCAGATATTAATTATATCAGACAGGTACATTATTAAAAAATTAAGGAAAATTTGTTTTATCAACTATGCATAAAGTGTTTAATTTTTTTACGCTAGTGCGAATACTTTATTGGCAGCATGAGGTAATAACACATACAAATATTCTGTGTGCTCTCGAATTCGTTCTTAAGACTCTTAAGACTAGACAAACTGTTCCAAATTATAAGACATCTGAATCGTCAAAATTGTTCGATAATACTTTCTTTGTTTACTGAGATATTCGTAGCTTTTATTGAAATAACATAAATTTAGAATTGAATTAACAAGAGTTGACTGTAATTTAAAACATTAATTAAAGATCAGAGAAAATAATAACTTTCAGATCTGGAAATACTCAATACAGACTGATTGATTAAATTGTCAGTAGAGTGATGGTACATAATGTAATGCAAGGCGGAAACATAAAAATTATCGTATGAGTACTTCCACCATCAAAATAACTAGTGTGTAAAAGCTTGTGGAATATTCTACATCTTTCTAAATATGAATTTAATCTTCGACACTTAAACCCTTAATAAAGTCCCTCGTGCTTAAACTGACCGAAGTTACTTATTGATTGTCTTTTTTTATCCAAAACAATGACAATTTAAGCGAATAATAAACCATTAATCATTGTCATCGTGAACTTAAAGTGTGTTCGGCAAAGCGTTAACCTAAGAAAATTGGAAATTTCTTCAGCACCGAATAAAACTTCTGTACTGCATGATATAAAATAAATCATCAATCAAAAACATGACACTGTCTCCAACGTAAACGTGAATCGCATTTACCTTCACTATATTCATTTGAAAGAGAATTTGGAATTTCTGTAATGTTTGAATGTACTACGGAATTCCTAAATTTGCCTGAAAATGACACGAAGATGCATATTTTGATGAAGATTGGAAGTCTTATTCATCCAGAAAAGTGAATTTTATTCAGTATTATTGCTTATGTTGTAAACAGTGAAATTGTAACAGGTGAAGGAGCATGAGATAAGTTTGCTTCGTAAACAGACCGTCTTCAACTGCTAACGTTTTAAACGAAATGTTGGATTCGATTATATTGTGAGCGTAGGCTTCAAAAGGAATTAAACAAACTGCATTCGATTAAATTTTTGAAAAAAATCTGATTTGTACATCACATGACTTGTTGTACGGAATATTAAATTATACGCATTCTGCATTTCATTTAAACTTATTGGACTGAATTAAATCTACTTCGCCGATAGCGCATAAACCGTAATAGAATAAATGTACTCTTTAAAATTCATTATATTTGTTTACCATAGCGAAGCTCTGGAGCTATGTTTCCTTAAATGCGTTACATCTCATTTATTGAAATTAAACAAACAAACAAAAAAAACAGTTTTTTACTGATGATTCAGTAATTCTCATTCAATTAATTCAATTCTCACTACGTGACAAGGGAAATATACATAAAAACTCAAAATATCTATATTAAAAATTACGAAGTAAATCTTAAACACTTATTTCCTCCAATAAATTCCAGAATTGATTAAGCATGATTTAATTCGCAATAATAAAAGAAGGCGTTATCTTTGTTGCTGAGAAGCTTAGTTTTCCCAGATTGGCAACAAATCCACTATTCTACTAAGTTTCAAATGTAAACAAATATGGCTGCTATGGCCAAAAATATTAGGCTTAGCCACACTTAAACAACTTTTAAATTGTTGATAATTCGACAACTATAAGATGCAGGTTAACTAAACACATAAAAACCTTTACCGGAAGATAATAACAATAGAATTCAATCATTTTTAAAGCAAAAAATGCACAATTTACAAACATATAAGAATAAAGAAACTGAGCTCACTGAGCTGAATAACACAATGGATATATATATATTTATATGATTTTGGTGCGGCCAACTCCGACCAAATGGGTTATGCATATCTACATGTTATAGCAGCCCTATATACAAAATGTCAACGCTCTGAAGCTACTCGTTTTTGAGTTATGCAAGATACATACATACATACGTACGTACGTACGCAGGTACGCAGAGATGCCACGAAACAATCTCTTCAGAATCCATTTTAAATCAGTTTTATATTTTTTGGGGTGGGAGGAAAGTCCTTTATTCTATCTTTACATACAGATGTCAAGCAAAAACATCGTTAAATTGCATTCGCTAGTGGTCAAAATGAATATTTTCGTTGAAATATGATACCCGAAATTTTTCACGATTACAATACTTCCTTTTTACTTCGTACAAGGAAGTAAAAAAGACTCAAAGCATGTTTTGTTTACACACAATATGAATTTCTGTGACTACAACTTGGTAGTTTCATTAGTAGATCTTTTATACTGTAATAAGGAGTTTAAAGAAACATAGTATTGTATGAATTCACTTTCATCGTTTCTGATTACATGCCATATTTGGGCTTCCTAGAACAAACTGTTTTTACATATTAACACAGTTCATCTGACTGAAAAGTTTAAGTATTTTCTTCTATGTGCTGTAGTTGACGTTAATAAGATAACACATCGGCCAGCATTGCTGTGATGTACCCCACTGATTCTAAGAAAGGACGACTTCAAATAACTGAATACAAATCAATTCAGAACAAGATGTTGAGTAATTCGTTTTTCGGAATTTTTATTCCGAATAATAAAAGCGAGGGTTGCTCTCGACAAATTTATAAAGAGCAGGGCTTATACTTTTCACAATGCAGTTAAATTAATAGAGTTCGTTATTTACGAGCTCACGGTTTTTAATTCATTAATTATTTTGTGAGTTTTAAATAAAAGCTTATGTTTTAAAAGCTCTTTTTAAATTTGTTATTTTTATCTTTTTAGTCTCAACGACATGTTATCGGCCAAATTATTCAATCGAAAAATTGTTTTTATCAATGATTAATCGCTGTTTTACTTCTAATAATTCTGTTACGTGAAAAGGTCCAAAAAAGTACAGCGATCTTGCTAAAAAGTAAGAAACTACATTAAGAATCTCACATAAACATCATTTAAAAGATTTTTTCCTCTCTATCGTATGGTGCAAACAATAATATTACGAAACTTTTAGATTGTTCTTTAAACGAAGACAATGTCAAAAATTCGATTCAGCATTAAATTTTAAAAATCTAAATTGAATTTCGAAAACTCACTTCCCACATTGTATTGTCATCTACAATGAATGCGTGTGCAAATTTGAGCTCCATACTTTACAGGAAATAGTTAACAAACTCGATATCAAGATTTCTTTAAGCTAGAAATAATTATTTGCAGTAAGAGGGGTGACGAAATGATATCATAACCTTGAACAGTTCTCGGAAGCGAGGAAGATGGAAGAACCGATAACTTTTTGTCTTCTGCTTTTTACCGCAGCATACCTTTAAAAAAAGATATAGAAAACCTTCCAGTTCACACTTTTATCATTCGTGTTTCAAAATTGGGTGAAGTAATTGTATTGTAATATGGTAAAATTTCAAATTTTGCAACTGATACATTTTTCATTGTTGAAATTTTAACATTACTGACTTAAGCGAGTGATGTTTGAGAATTCACCCTTGCGATGGCCTTGTCAGGACTCGAACTCCAGACGTTCTTATTACTCTATTTATATATTACAGTAAAAGTCAAAAGATGCGGAAAGAAAAGAGAAAATTCCTTATCTTCTCAACCCAATTAAAATACAGTAGACGAGCAAAAGAAGCCAACTATCAAATTTAGATGGTGACGAATTATCCTCCACCACATTTTAATCGGGCACAGGCTGTAGAGTCTATTAGTATTTTTGAAGCAGGAAGCACGCAATGATGCCCGCACCAGCATTCGAACTCTAGACCTTTTGATTGCTAGCGGCACATGCATCCCAATTACACCATGAAAGTACGCGGGAAGACAGGAGAAAAATCATTTTAGACTCCCCACGTAAAGAGTGACAACTGTACAGTTAGAGCGGGAGGAATATTCCTGTATCATCTATGTTAAAATTTTAATGCCCCGCCCACCTCTACGTACCTGAGGAAAAGGGGAACTCACTTGTCAGATTTCAGGGGTGTCGAATTATCGTTCACTTCATTCTAATCGTGCACCACTTTAATCTAATCTTCTAATATATTTCTGCTAGTCTAGTCACTTCAGTCTAGTCTAGTTCTGCTCAACGTTAGTAACTAGAGTCTGTTAGGCTTTCAAAGCTAAGTCAGCGATGCTCTCACCGAGAATCGAACTTCGGATGTTTTGGTTGCTAGCCAGACGTGCTTTGGAGGAATGCGGTGAGAAAAGCATAAATTCCTAATGCATTCACAATTTGTCGAAATGAAAGAACATAAAAATGTAGCTCATCAGAAGATTACAAATATTTTGGAAGACAATCTTCGTCATTTTGCCGCAAATGCACCTGGTAGACGTTCTCAATATTTAATGTGCCCTAGATTACGTTACCAAAATGTTTATTGAAGAAAAGAGGCCTATTCTGTTGTAAGGTTTATCCTAAGTTTATTAACAGTTATTTTAAGTTTTATATCTTTCTTATCTTATTCTAACTTCAGCTTACAATTTCCTGCCAGAATGTAAATTCAGAAACGCATTTAATGCAAATAAGAAAGAATACTATTAAAGTCGTGACTTCACCGACTTCAAGAAAGTCTGATTTTCTGACTAGCGGGCGTTTCCCTTTCGACTACGTCTCTCTGAGCTATTACTACGCTTGGCCATACCTTAGGCTCTTGCTAGTCTTCGTCGATTTAATTAATACTTAGGGGCCAGCTAGTTAGATCTCTGATAGCTTCGTCTATACCTTTTAACTAGCTTAGTCAAGCTAGTTTTAGTTTAAATTATTATTATTTTAAGTTCAAGTCCAAGTGGCGGCTTTGTGTAAAGTTCCAAGTAGGAACCGATTGTAAATATACTGAAAAATAAAGGGTTTTAAACCCTCCTTAAGTCTTACGTGTTCGCACACTTAAGCGATTATTCGCTTGTTAGTGTTCGTGGGTTTCTAAGTTAGAACTTTAGGATTAAATAGTAAAACCCCACACTGTAAATCCAAGAAACTTAGCTACCTGACTTCTTTTAACTCTGTTTATAGTTATCTACAATATATACATGTTATTCTACTTTGAAAATGATAGATAATCTTAACATATTTTCAAACATGCAATTGTAATGCTGACTAAGAAAGTAATGGTGACTTTTTAAGAGCTTCGCCGAATCAAAAACTAAGCAACTGCAGTGAAATTTTGAACCTCTCAGTTGAAGGAAAGCACTTTAATATCCAAATTCAAATACGCAAACATCAATCTTTGGCTTTGTAGGTAAACTCTCTCACTTTCTATTTAACTTATGGTCTTCCTGGAAATCGATAGAATTTACCTGTAAACTCAACCTCACTCTAAAAGTTGATTTCTGGGTAATTTTAACCTTTTGACCAGTATTCTCAATTCCTGGCTTCCAGAATAAATAAGAGGAATTTACTTTATTCTAGAACCGGAGCTATAACTAGAGACTTGGAAGCCCTGGCGCAACAGATGGTAAAAAGGCTTCCCTCTTTATTCTTTCTTTCAACCATATGTATTTTTTTTGTTCCTAGTTGCGATTGAAGATTTTCTTAATAATTAAAGTAGCATAATACACTTTTAGCGAATGAAACCCTTTTTTGTTAAATATCTCGGTGATACGTGCTGTCATGTATTTTTTTTTATTCTCGTTTAGTCCTGTTACTTTAATGATATCCGAAGCTATTTGACGTCATACAAAGCATAATATGAAACATATGCAATATACTTAAGGTAAAATGTTTACTAATAAGTTAATCAATATGTTCTACTTATATACACGAATTCTAAACATCGCTGTTTTTTAAATGTTACATTAGCAAATTTATTAATTATTTTATCAAGGTTAGATTATTCCCAACTGAAAGCGAGGCTCAACTGGCGCGCCTGTTACGTCCCATCCTATTCCTCATTTAAGTTGTTATTAATTTCAGTTTTGAGAATGATCGTTCAAATGTAGCTACAGTCGCTGAATTGTTAAGTACATGATGCACGATGGGGTTCCATCAGGAAACACCAGTGAAAGTGATGTGTGATTTATAATGAATAATTTTATTAACTTTTCACGTTATTAATTTCTACAGCTATTTGAATGCTTACTTGGCTTGAAAAGCAAAAATAATTTTTTATCGAAATTTAATTTTTCCATTTTTTTAATGAAATCTCCAATACAAAATAAATCATTATACTTTTCTCCTCACTCAGGACAGCGAGACACTAACCCTTGTGCCCCGGGTTTACTGTTCCTCTTGAACCCAAACAATATTTTATCACAACAAAGGATTTGTTTCCTTCTTTCTCGAAGGGCAAAGCTCTAGTGATTTCAATAGCGGAGATTCATCAATGATTTCAGAAGCTTTCTGATGAAAATGGAATTTTAAAAAATAGTACATTTCAAAGGAACACAGCCAGCCATTTTATAAATAGCATCTTTAATCAGAATTAAAGTATTTTAGAATGTATTTTCTTCCATTAACTATGTTAATAATTTAATTCTAAAAAATACCATAGCACTAAGAGCATATCAAATGAAAAGCAGTGGTAAACCATTTGTGGATAACACCAGTGGTTAAACCATTGATAATTATCACAATATTTTCTCTTTAAATCAAACCTGCATTACAATAAAAATACATAGCAATATTAACATTACAATATCAGACGTATATCGTGTGAGCAATCACGCAAGGATGTCTGACGCTAACTGAGTAGGATACATCGCGCTGTCCGACTAAGTTGTTCTGTAAAGCTCCAGGGCACCTCACATGAATTATTGTTGACAGCAATTCCCAAGAGAAATGCAAGAGCAGAACTGAAGCGGAAAAAAGATCCGGATTTCAAAAGATCAAACACATCAGCAGTAGCGAATGCTGCAAAGAGCTGGAACGTAAGTAGCAAAAGTAGGGTGAAATCATACGTTTGAAAAATTTCTTAAGTTAAGAACACCTTCCACGTCCGGATAGCTTAAGGAAGAATCTGCACAGAATTCGTTTCAAATAATGAATGCAAAATTAAATTAAATGGATGAAAGTGATAGAAAAAAAAGGCAATTTCAAATTCAATACGCTGAATAAAAATCAAGGGAATCAAGGGTAACAATTTACCAGTAAGCTAGCCCTCAGAGGGAAATCTACATATAATAGAGGAAGTGGGAATTATACGAATATCTTTAAAATTCTCAGAATCTAGCGGTAAACGCTAAGGGGGAAGAAGTGCGGAAATGCGGTATGCCCGAAGAAAGATAATTATCCCAACAGCACAGCGAAGTCGCTGTGACATTGCAAATGTGTCATATTGTGACGTTCTCAATGCCGCAGAAGGAAGAATTACGTGAGAAAGAAGAATTGCGAGATTAAAGAAGAATTACGTGAGCAAGGTCGGGAAAGGTCAGGGTGGGAGAAGACTGAAAAATTTCTTGTGGTCACACTAAACATTTGCTGTGACGTGTATGTGACATCCGTGTGACGTTGTACCTTGGTCACAAATGTAATGTGAAGAAAATGTAACATTGGGATGTCACTGCAACTTCATATAAATTAAATATGCTATATGGGTAAATTACTATAAATTAATGATTTAAATTACTATGAACTAATAATTTAGTATTATTACTTCTGAATAATATTTTCTTAAATATTTTTTATCAAAAATATAGAAGGCATAACACAGTGTAAAATGTGGCCTATTGAATTCATTAATTGTTCTACAGTTAAAGCGAATGATCAAAACATGAAATGTCATGTGCAGCTGATGCAATAAAAGTATAAAAAGAAGCTCATGATAAAAAGAGATGCATATTTGATTAAATATCTGAGATTTTATTATTACACAAATTATTATTCAAGCATTCATAGGATAGCTTCTAATTGCAGAAGCAAAAAGTAGCCAATAAATATCAGTGAAACATGAACTATTTTAATTGAAACAAAAATTCCATTCTGAAAATATATCGCCTGAATGACGACAATGCGACAATGAGCGAGAAACGCAGTTTATTACATTAATCTATTCAAAAAATGTTTTTTTTTCGTGTTAGAAGCATTAGAAAATTCAGTTGATGATAGACTATAAGTTTTAAAGATATGCCCGAACACATTACATTGTTTCTTGTGGACATAATTGTATTGTTTCTTGTGGACATAATTATATTGTTTCTTGTTGTTGGTCTTAAATATATATTATTTATGAAACAGTATATTTTTATATATATTATTTATGAAACAGTATATTTTTATATATATTATTTATGAAACAGTATATTTTTATATATATTATTTATGAAACAGTATATTTTTAAATGCAAAAAAGTAAATGAAACTGTTAAAGATTTAAGCTAAACGTAATTTTCTTGAACAGCAGAAATATTTACAGATCGCCTGCACTTCCGGGTGGGGAAATATATACTAGTATTACATGTTGGTAATTCGTTATTTATATGAAGTTGCTGTTAAAAAACTACATTTTGTTTTATGAATTCTGTGGAAACAAGGCTCGAGTTTTAATTATTTTTCTCCCTCGAAAGAAATCTAATAGCTAATTAAAATTTCCAAATTGCACACATTAAATAACTGTGCGGAAAATAATAACGACCACCATCCATAACAGTGAGGAATTTAATGTTCATGCAAGCAGATAATAGTGAATAAAGAAAACTTATTCCGAAATGTCACAATTCTAAAACAAATTTCGCATATAACGAAAATGCAGGGCAACTTTGACAAATTTCGCGACTGAAGATATATCTCCTAGAGAGCGCTCAAAATCTGTCACCGAATTTCACAACGTGACATGCTTCGGAAGAAGAACGCTTGACGAATCCTAGATAACAACAACAATAAACGAATCGCGGGTAGCTTATTTCGATCTGGAAACGAAGGAAACTCAAAGAGCGTGGGTGGAGATGCAGTGACAGATGGGCTGTCATTGAGAAAGAAGGCAGCCGAAGTGTTTAAGGGGAAAGTGCAAGGGCGGATCGATGGGAAAGCCCTTTGCGGATACGTTTCCTAGTAATCCATTCGAAACAGAAATGACAGGGATATATTTCTATGGTGGATGAAATTGTACTAGAACATTAATGGCAACTAAGATATCATACAAGCCAGTAGTTTCAAACCGAATTGCACGCAGACCGAAACGATCTGAAAATAGTTGAAGAGCCAAGATCTTTTTGAAATCTGAATCTGTACATTTTCTGGTTCAAATATATTGGTAGCTATACATTAAACCTTCATAATCACATTTATATAAAATACGTCTAATATGTTCTGATCGTTAAACAACATACTTCAATTTAAACTAAGAATAAGCAAATTATGAAAACTTTCCAAGATTCTAGGGAAAACTTGAGAACAAATGAGATCAACCTAGACACTTTGTCTTACATATTAAATTGTTCATCAATGCATCAATAAAAATATATACGTTTGCATGTAAATAAATGTAAACATCTTTATTTCTTACTGCAGCTTGACACTTGGTGACGCTTTGATTCTGATGAATTTTGCAATCTTGGAGAGAAATTATTAGAAATTGTGTTCATCACGGAATGTAGATGCTCATCGATCAATCGGTTTTCTTATTAATTTCCCCCTCCCCTCAAAAAAAAAAGACTGCACACATATAAATATATTCTCAAACAAAGGGATTATTTTCAGTGCAAAAATTCATAACTGAGCTTACTTTTTTGACAGAAGTATGAATAAAAGCTAATCAAATCTCTATCTTCAATGCTTTGAATACGATTTATATAACACTGCAAATTAATTAGCTTCTGCTACGTTATGCATGTTAATTTTTAATATTAATGAAAATAATGTAAACATGACTTTCAAATAACTAAAATCCTGAAATCTTTCCAACAATGTATTTGCAGCAAGTACATAGCTGAAATATATTCGCGGGCCGCATCGCATAAAATCAAAAGTACGGCCGCTTTCGGTAGGTTTGATCTAATTTGAAACCACTGATGCAAGGAATATAGTAACGGCAGGCTAACGTCTCAAATCGACAACATCCCAGATTCAGCAAATATAAAATGTATTTCGTGAACGAAGAAATCTATGTTTCTCGTCAAATACATTCAAATGTAGCAGCCAAATTGGTTAAATTTTTTTTATCAAATTTCCATGAATTCTTCACATTTGCACCTGAGCCAAACATATAAAGCAGGTTTCAAAGCCTGTAAAATAACATATGATAGTCATTTAACATCAACCGAAAGGAACATTAAATGATAAACAAAATATTCTACAGAACAGCAACATATTTAGCTCATTTAATAGGGATAAAACTAAAAACTTATAAATATGTATTTTAAACAGCATTTAAATTCGAAAAATGCAAAAATTTCCTTATTAAATTTTCGTAATCTCTTTAAGGCAAAAATTCGTTTCTGAATTGTTCATAAAGTCTTTGTAAATTATTTGACCGACGCTATACCCCTGAACTTAGTATTCGGATGTCATTCCTCAATGGAAGAGAATGTGTCAATGTAGAATTTTAAATAGGGAGCAGAAACATAACCTTGGATTAAAACAGATGCATTCTGAAAAAAAGGGGGTAGGTGATTTTTTTTCGTAAGATTAGGGCCCTGCGTTTGATCGCAATCGAAATCACAGAGTTATTCAAAATCTACTGAAAACAATAAGCGATATATTTTCCATATTTTCTTGTACAGACGGCGAGACTTCCGGAAGTTGATAACAATATTCAAATGATAATATTAACCGTAATCACATTTAACCGCGTATGCTGTACTTCCCTTTAAACCTTTAACGGATGAAGCTGGAGCAAAATTAACTTTGATAGATTGCCAAAAGAAATCACAATTGTTTAGGTTAGTTAAAGGTTTACGGTCATTTTATACCTTAGATTGAGTTTCTCTAGCTCCCAGAATAACTTTTATTCTGTGTAACTCTATAACCCTGAAACCATTTCCTGCAGTTATATTTTGTATCTAATTCTATACATCCATGTAACTAACGAATCTTCCACATTCGCACCTAATTTATTACACCTAAATTTGTTTTTAAAAAAAGGAGATAAAGGGTGGGCTAGTATATTTTCCTACATAGAAAACCCTTGTTGAACGCAAACATTACTTCATTAACACATTAGTGTGAAGGCAAGCCTCCACATAAGATGCTAACTGCAACCGTCACTCACCACGAGGCGAGATTGAAGGACGGAACAGGTTTCTCGCTCTCTTCTGCTGCTGGCTTTTGTCGAGGTAGGACGCCCTTCTGGGCTGTCCTGACCGGCGGAGATGTTGCTCTTTCCGGGTGACACGATTTAGCCATTTTTCATCATCCTCTGAAGTGTCATCGATGGGCATATATTTAACGAATTTCTGTGGTAAAATGCATCACTTTTTCTCTACATTTGGTGCCGTTCCAAAAAATTTAAGTCGAATAAGGTTGAGAACC
>KK120823.1:2397-24833 GCA_000611955.2 Stegodyphus mimosarum
TTTTTTTTTTTTTTTTTTTGCTCAGTGTATAAACATGAAACGTCATACTCGTTGTTTTAAAGGCGAATATTATATAAATTCAAAATGATTAATGATATGCAAACTAAGAAGTAATCTGTTTTGTTAGCGTTACGCTCTTTTTCAGATAAAGTATTTTAAACTAATTTATTTATTATGTTATTAAATTTTGAAATTATTTATTGATTATGCTACGATCACTCTGAATTTCCCCCTTTATCCGATTTTTCTTGTCGTGATGCCCTACGTTCTAAGATGGTCGCTTGTGAAAGTAATCAACATTTCTAAGGGCTTAACTAAACACTAGGATTGAAATTCATCTTTATATGATGACTACCACCACTATCGGTGCTCGATGTTAGGGTAAAAATTTTCTTCATACTTGTTTTTTTATGATGTGGAGGTACATGGTTTTGAACCATAGCCACTCCGAAATTTTTGATCATTGACATTGGTTGATGCAATACTCTCTGTTTATTTTCGGCCATACAACACAATATTGGCATTTCGTCACTTTATTTTTTATTGTGTATGTTATTTATTGTGTCTTTGGTCTTTAAGTCAGGGGTGTTCAACGCTTCATAACTCGTGACTATTCGTTTCCCGCTACATGATTATAGGAACATTTTTTGCTTATAGTAATAGCTGGAAATACATTTGACTGCCACTGAGTAAACCATCAGGCAGTTTCCCAAGACTATCAGATGTAAAGTTCGAACCAAATAGTTAGTGCTTTGTGGCCATGACTTACTTATTTTCATTAGTAAACTAATAATCACATGCGTTAAGCATAAGAACGGTTTGTTGTGACATTATGAAGTCTTCATAGAAAGCATGCAGTTACCAGATAGAATCAATATAACACTATTGCATTAAGTTTCAAAACGATTTTGTTCCCAATGGATTGAAAAACGCTATGCCAAAAAAAAGGGGCGTAGACACCACCAATTCGGATCACATGACAATCGGAAGTGACGTAATGCGTTTGAAGGACGTCATGCATTATAATTTTTGCAGGTGCGCATTTTTATGTTTCAAATTTGACTCTGCACACGGATTTACAAATTGATACTCTAGAAACGTACTTACACAAACTTAACAAGAAATTTTTTGACAAAGCAATGAACTGCAAACAATTGCAGTATTTCAAGACCTTCGACTACGAAATTTTAGATGAAACTTCGCCCTCTTGCAGCATTCCTATCACGTGACGCAAACTTTCCAACAACTTCCTTTTAACTATCCATATGTTATTAGTTTTTCCCATGTAATCTAATTTTCTCTTTATTTATATGTACCTCATTGTATTACTGTATTTAATGTATATTTATATTTGCATATATTCTTGAATATATTCTGTTATCTGATTGTAACCGCACATATTCTGATTATGTTTTATTTATCTTGTATCTTGTTGCATCACTCAGCTCTTGTTTGCGCTTGACTGCCTATTCTCTCCCGTCGTTTTGCGCTCTCTTTATGTGGTGTCATTGCTGCCCTCCTTTTCCATACCCTCTGATCTCTTATATACCACGTGTCCTGAACCTTTACCGTCTTGTTGCCTTCGGGCTGGTTTCACTGAGCCGGACAAGTCGTGCTTCGCACGACATCCCGGCGATACCTGACTGATTGATTGATTGATTGATAATTTTTACTTTTTTTGGTTGCAACGGCAATACCTTTTCAAAGTTTTAATTTTGTGGAAACGATGATTTTTTTCTTTTTTGCGGCAACGACCTCTTCAACCACGTCTTTGGGTCGATATCAATTTTAAGCAATTTTCCTTTAGTATATGTCATTATCTCTAATTATTTAATTTGCCATTATTTTTATTTGTGCATCTCATTATTTAAATAAAGGGCAATAAAAATAACGAATTAGCACTATCACTCGGCCAAAATGAGCGTGAAAATATCTTTAGTCACAGAACATCCCCGCTTGGACTTAACGATTTTATTCTGCAGCGCAAACATTTGAAAATGTTCTGACAGAATTAGAAGGGAATCAAACTGAACTCAAGAGCATGGTTAGAGTTAGAATATATTTTGTATAGTATGTAACACTGCCAGAAATTTACTGTGATATTACTTTTGTTAAATTAACATTACCATTTGATGCTGTAAATGTTTTGTCGTCCTTAAATCTTGCTGCACCGGCATTTCCTAAATTAAGAAAGCTGATAATTATGCATTATCCTGTCAACCCTGAAGCTATTCCCAAGCAGCGCGATTTAGCGCCAGTTATGGATAAGCGTGAAGAAACGTGAAATATCTGCGATTTCGTTTGATATAACCTCGACTGATTAACGATAACCCATGTTGTTTTTTGGAAAAGGATATAATTAACTGTTATTGTTATATTTTTCTTGCGCTTTTAAAATATTATTAAAATTTGGTACTTGTGTTCCATAAATAAAAATAACAAGCAGTGGATTATTTTCAATGTTATAGGATCCTAACATAAAAAATAGTGTGGACATCATATGGTCGGCTGAATATGGCTAACAAAAGAGTAGTAGATTGGAAAAATTACTTTCGAAAAGTCTGAATGCATTGTGTTCTGAATACAGCATCGGTAAAATCGAAGGGCCTTATAAATAGTAGAGAACGACGAAAGCCTCTTCAGAATTGCAAAAAGGAAGCGGGTTAAATTCTGATTTTTTATTAAATGAAAAGACATCAGTTCCTTCAGAATTCCTCAAGAACGTTTGGAGTAACTTTGGCATGACTTTGCTACTTGGTACTTCCTTAAACTGTAAAAAATTTGCCGCCCTTGGATTCTACTGCTCGGCGCGATCGCATTGGCTCTAACGCCAGCACTGGTATTTATTTTACTGTATAAACTGTGCATGAGACTCGTAATGAATTTTTTCATCTGGCAAACATTTTCTGTTTTACCAGAATACCTTAAATAATAAACCTGAAATAATAAACGTCAGTGACCTAAAATGCGTAACCTTCAGTGACATAAAATAATAAACATCTCGATTTATTCCTATCATTAACTCGATATTTCTTGTCATTTTTTTTAACATTTTAGTGTCCCAGAAATTTATCTAATTTGCAAACGTGTATTTCTTTTTCCTAACTTATTTTTTCTGCAATAATCATTTCACGTTTGTGCCATTTTCACGCGACAAAATTTAGTACACGTAGTTTTTTCATAGGGATGGGGATTTTATCTACGGTTTTTTTAAATAGTTCTTTGTTAAATTTAATTTTTCAGGGAAAGCATATTATGTGAGGCGAGTTATGATTTTGTTTTTATATTTTATACTTTTAAATTTTATATTTTTTTGTTTTATTATTTACACTTCATTTTTATCAGAATTATATTAAATTAAAAAAAAAAACTGAAAAGTTTCCGATTTTAAATTGTGTTCAAAGGGGCGTGTTTTTAACATTTTTTTTGTTACCTTTATTTATTAAATATCATGCTCTTCGCACTTAAACCATAAAATTCAGTTCAAGAGCAATATCGTAAGATAATTTTAAACTGAGCATATCTTTAGAATTTCCGATACACAGTCTCACGCGCTGGAGATAAAAATGTTTTTTCTGTACAACGTTACCATCGCTGGCTTTGAAATCCTTTTGAATTTATTAATCAAAAATTCGTTAAAGTTTTACACAATATGAAATCGATAATAAAGCAAATTCCGAATTTCAAATTTGGGTGTCCAGATGACCATATTCGCTGTAAAATTACGTTATTCAAAATTCGATGGTTCTAGGTACCGTTGTTTTATCACAATGCGCGAAACATATATACATTTATGCAGATTCTTTATTATTGAATTTCTTCAAATATAATACAAGGCGATAATATTTGGTGGCAAGAATTTGAAAAGTGAAACGGACATTCAGAGTGATTCGACGCAAAATCGCAAAACGAAAACAATCGTCCTTTAGGGGACTTCCGTTTTTGCTAAAAATTATTGAATAAAAACAAAAAAGAATTCAGAGTTCAAAATAAACACATGATATAAATAAGACGTCCATTTTTTTAATATTAGTGTGATATGTGGCAGGAAAACTGATGATTTGCGTATAAGAAACGTAAGTGTTTTTCACGTAATGTACCAATATTGCTTCTTGAATTCTCATTTCCTTAAAATTGTTTTGCTTGGTGCTGCCATCTGTTAGGTATCTATAGAAACTCTCTTGAATGTGCACAGTGGTGCCATCTCTGACACATATGAAAGTTAGCAGATGTAGCTCGTACCTGAAATAGTGGAAAACGTATTAATTAATATTTTATTATTCTCAAGTTAGATTTCAGATTATTAAGCCATTCTGTGTTAAAAATTGCGAATATAAAAGGGAAGTAATCCAAGTGATTCATTTAGAAAACATAAATTAAAGAGAAGATTAAGAAAATCTAAGAACTTTTAAAAACATGTCACTTAAAAGAATGAATATGATACAAATTCAATAGCAGAAATATAAGCAAAGCATACATTTTCAGCATAGAGCAATCCAATATAATTTTCTAAAGCAAATACTTTATGAGTAGATAGAATAATAAACGCATATGGCGTTTTCAATTGTGTTCGAATACTTGTTAAATTTTTATTTGATTATTATTGATTTTATTTGATTATCTAAACCAGCAGAGTTTACTGCTCAATATAACACGCAGTTCCAATTTTTTTTATCATATAATGAAATAAATAATGTTCGAATCCCATGCAATACGAATTTATCCTGCAGTCTATGAACATGATGGCCTTTTACTTCATTTCTGAAGATAGAAATGTCGCTAACCTATGGCAGAAGTGATAAACTAAATACAAGTAATGAATATTAAAATTAATTCAAATATGAAAAAAATGTAAATATTAATAAATTAAAGTAACACTAAGCAAATAATTAATAAATTAAAACATTGCTGAAATTTATATTCATGTCTCTGTGGGGACACATCTGAAGGATAAAAATGCCTTCTAAGTTTGTTTTTGTTTTATTATTTACACTTTATTTTCATCAGAAGTTATATTTAAACAAAAGAGAAGAGGGAAAAAATAAAATAAATGAAAACATTCAGAGTTGAAAAATAAACACAGGTATAAATGAGGCAACTATTTTTAGTCCAAAGGGATTTAGTCCCGAAGGACTATTACTTTCGTTTGGGCGTTTTGCGTTGTTTCACATAAAACGGCGTATCACTTTTCAATTTAGTCCTTATGTTTCTTTGTTGGTTATTTTATTTTTTGACGTAGCTTTCTCTTCAAAAATCGTCTGCGTTGCACGGGAAAATAAAAAGGAATTTTAATTACAATTATAAATAAATAGCCAAATAAATGTGAAATTCGTAACAATATTCTCTAAAACTTTAACGAATTTTTCATTAACAAACTCAAAGATTTCAAAGCCAGCAATACCAACGTTGTACAGAAAAACATTTTTATCTCCAGCGCGTGAGAGTGTGTACCGAAATTTCTAAAGATATGCTCAATTTAAAATTAGTTTGCGATATTGCTCTTGAAATCAATTTTATGGTTTAAGTGCGAAGAACATGGTATTTAATAAATAAAGGTAACACACAAAATGTTAAATAAACGCCCCTTTGGACGTAATTAAAATCTGAAACCTTTCAGATTTTTTTTAAAATTTATTTATTTAAATGTTATTCTGATATGTGGCAAGGAAACTTAAGATCTGATTATATGAAACCTATGCGTCCTTTTTCAGGTAAGGCACCAAATGTTCTCTCTTAAATTCTTTTTTGCTTTAAAGTTGTCTTAATTAGTGCTGCCATCTATAGGTGTCTATAGAAACGTTCTAGGCACATACGAAAGTTACCATATACATTTTGTATCTAAAACAATGAAAAATATGTTATTTATACTTTACTTTTTGCAAGTTAGATTTCAGGTTATTAATTCATTCTGTGTTGGAAATTACGAATGTAAGGGAAAACAATTCAAGAGATTAATTAAGAAAATATAAAGGAGAGAGAGAATTAATCTGAGCATCTTAAGCGGTCTAAAGTAATTACTTTTTAAAAACATTTCACGAGAAAACTGAAAATGATTCAAATTAAATAGCACCAATGTAAGGAAGAAATAGATTTTCAGTACAGAGAGATCCGTTTTAATTTGTTAAAGTAAATACTCTATGAGTCGATAAAATAAGTATGTAGGTATATATGTAGTACCTATGTAGGTATGTATGTATCTCGGATAACTCAAAAATGAGTAGCCTCAGAACGTTGAAATTTTGTGTATGGGGCTGCTATAAGATGTAGACGTGCATCTTCTATTTTGGTTGCAATTGGGCGCTCCAAGAGTATATATATATATATCCACTCTGTTACTCGGCTCAGTGAGCTCAGTTTCCTTATTCGTATATGTTTGTAAATTGTGCATTTTTTACTTTAAAAATGATTGAATTATGTTGTTCTTATATTCCGGTTAAGGTTTTTAAGTGTTTAGTTAACCTGCATGGTATAGTTGTAGAATTATCAACAATTTAAAAGTTGCTTAAGTACAGCTAAGCCTAATTTGTTTGTCATAGCAGCCGTATTTGTTTACATTTGAAACGTAGCTGAATAGGGGGTGCCAATCTAGAGAAACTAAGCTTCGGAACAACGAAGATAACGCCTTCTTTAATTATTGCGAATTAAATCATGCTTATTCCATTTTGGAATTTATTCGAAGAAATAAGTGTTTAAGAATTACTTCGTAATTTTTAATATAGATATTTTGAGTTTTCATGTATTTTTGCCTTGTCGCGAAGTGAGAACTGGAATGAGAAATACTAATTCTTCTGTAGAAAACTGTTTCCTTCTTTTCTTTTATTTTATTTGTTTAATTTCTTTTACACATCGTTTTAGATTTATTACAGTATTTGAATAGAACTTGTGATAACGATTAGATAATTCTTCAGATGATATACGTAATTTTTGTGCATTCTGAGTTATAAAATTAATGAGATATAATGCTGTTATGTGAACCTAGCGCCCGATTGTCGCTATGGTAAACAAATATAGTGGCTTTTAAAGAATGAATTTATTCTATTGTGGTTTATGCGCTATCGACGAAGTAGATTTAATTCAATCCAATAAATTTAAATGAAATACAAAATTTGTATAATTTAATGTTAAGGAAATCATGTGGTGAACAAACACATCAGATTTTTTTAATGATTAATGTATAAAAGTAATTTTTATGAATGTGTCTTAGCCGCTGGCCGTTGATCAAGATGATTCGTAGGCAATTAGCAATTGCGGGTTTTATCCTACAGTTGGCGGGTGCTCTAAGGTATTTGGCAGTAATTTTATAATAAGCGCTAATTACCGCCAACTCAGAAGTGAAAAGATAGATGCATATTCCAAGCTTATGAGAAATGATACAGTAACTAGCAGTATTGCGAAAACTGCTGTTCTATGTCTCCATCTAGTGATGAAATAAGACTTAAAATGGTGAATAGTAACGGACAGGAATTTTAAAGTACAGCACATGGGCAGCGGGAAATAAAATACAAAATGAAAAAACACAATCTAATAAATACACATGATATATAGAAAAAAAATACGTGAATAATAAGAGGAAAATAATAAACAAAGCCCATATCTTGTTTTAACAGAAAATACAAGTTCCAAAACCTGTTTTGTTCTAATTTCGATGTTTAAATTATTTCTTACTTTCAGAATGGGAGTCAACTTGAAACCATCAGTTAAAGAGTTTTCGATGAAGCTTCTGATGACTCTGCATGAGCTGACGATACGCTTCCCAGAAAAGCAACAGTTACGAGCAGCATTCCGCTTATAGCATAAATTTTCATTGAATGTGCAAGTAAAATAAATTAAAAAGACATTTCACCCTAAAAGCTTCACAGGTTACAGACTGCATCTCACAGATTTTGAAGTTTTCAATGGTTTACCTTTCAAATTTTCAAACCATTAAACAAAATAGTTTTGAAATTATAAAATTTCAAGTTACAGACTACTTTTAGTCAGGTTACAGATTACTTTAAAATTATAAAAATTTCAGGTTACAGACTTTCAGATACTTTACCTAAAAGCTTCAGGTTACAGACTACATCACACAGGTTTTAAAATTTTCAATGGTTCATCATTGAAATTTTCAAGCCATTAAACAAAATAATTTTAAAATTATAAAATTGGGAAACAGGATAACATTAAAGTTAATGATTCTCTAAGAGTAAAGCAACATATGGCATTAGAAATATCTTTTATGAATTACAACAAAGTTAGGCATGCTCGTAAAAATCATTAACCGAATAAATTATAAATATACCTATGTATGTAAATATATGTATTTTTAATTCATATGAATTAATTAAAAACAATAAAATAAAGATTCACATTAATAAGAAATGGATTTATTGGTTTCCAATATATCACTTTCTTAATCAATGACATTTTGATTGTGTTTGAAAAATAAATTAAACATCTATATACTCTGTTGAACGGCAACACTCTCAGAACCGGCTATGCATATTTCTCACAAAAACAACACATTGCTCTTAAATCTCTCTATTTGACAAATAAATTAAATTTGAAAGTTGTATCAAAGATTTTATATTTTTCTGAATGGCAATACTTTGAAAACCGGCTATGCACGAGAGCGCATGGAGGATAAATTATAGGCGTTATGTCTCACACAATCGCTCGTTTGTTAATCAACAACAAACAGATTCAATTTGAAAATTAAATGAAAGACTTTATACTTCTGAATGGTAATATTCTGAAAATCGACTATTCAAGAGAGCCCAGTGCAGATAAATTGAAGATCTTATGTTTGCAGATTGGCAACACTTTGAGAACTTGATATGCATGGTTCGCATAACTGCAACATATTGATCCGTTTGTTAATCAACAACAAAGGGTTTGAATTTGAAAGTTATATGAAAGATTTTAAATTTTTTGAATGATAACATTTTGAAAACCGACTGTTCAAGAGAGCCCATAGCAGATAAATTAAAGATCTTATGTTCTGCGCAATGGCAACACCTGGCAGAAGTTGTCCTATGCCCCTATGTCCTTGTCATCCGTCAACTTCCAAGTTATGATCGTGACTACGAATTTTATTTTGAGAGGACAGAGTTTTATGTTTGTGGTTGAGCCATACACTTCTTTCGAGACACAATATAAAGTATGTGTTGTATTATGACAGCCAATTATAAGAAAAATATTGACAAATTTTTAACATTTGCTTTTAACTTTGGAGACAAATAGTAATTTAAGAAACTTATCTTATATTTAAGAGCTTTCTCTTTCACAAACTACTCCTGAAACTATTCCTCTTCCCACGAGACATTCAAATGGAAATGCTTAAACGCCGAGGTGATTGCTTTAAACCCATTTCCAGAATGATAATTCGCCCATAATAAGACACTTACACTGGTGTTCAGATTAAGGGAATTTTCACATTTAGTTGATTATCTTCGGAACACAATAAATTCAGTATGGACTTAGGTTAATATACAAGTAATAAAAAATACAAGTTCTAAGACAAAGATTTCAAGCTCGAATAAAGAAGAAGGCTGACAGGGGGTATGCTCCCCTCTAACAGCCAGTTAACTTTCACAACATGACTTCTTATTGGAAATGAGGACCTTGTAGTATATCCTATGCTGCTCCTGAAGGGACGATGTCCTGGAGTCTGTTTTCAAGTCCTGGGAAGAAGAAGCAGACGAGTTGCAACTGCCTTAACAGAAGCTTCCTATGCATCTTCTATAGTGCTGTACGTCTCTTCCCTATACTTCGCAACAGTTATAAAGCTTCTGTCAAAGGCATGAGAGATATGTGCGCCCGTCCAAAATGACTCCTCTGGAAAG
The DNA here is from genome assembly GCA_000611955.2 of Stegodyphus mimosarum. Lineage (NCBI taxonomy): Eukaryota > Metazoa > Arthropoda > Arachnida > Araneae > Eresidae > Stegodyphus > Stegodyphus mimosarum. The sequence goes on from KK120823.1 coordinate 12,222, forward strand.
CTGGAGGAAACCAGAGTACCTGTACCTAGTCTCCTCCAGGTCCCTAGTTCCAGTTGGAGTTACTCTCAGAATTAGTGGTTAGGACAAATCAGGACTCATCTGTGAAGCGAACAGTCGCTCATTGATGCTTGGTCCAAAGTCAATGTTCTGTGCACCATTTAAACGGGTTCACTTGTGAGCAGTATGAGTGAGATATTAACAACAGGTCTTATAATGTACTCTCAGAATTAGTGGTTAGGAGGAATCAGAAGTCATCTGTGAAGCGAACAGACGCTCATTGACGCTTGGTCCAAAGTCAGTGTTCTGTGCACCATGCTGAACGGTTTCGCTTGTGAGTAGTATGAGTGAGACATTAACAACAGGTCTTGCAAACAGACCTCAACTTTTGAACCTTCACTTCGCATAATTGTATGAATGTCATCAGAGAGATAAAAAGATGTCTCAATCTTATTATGCTTGTCTGAAATGGGAAAATATAGGTCTTCACTAGCTGTAGCTATTCTTGGGTGGATCTAGCTCGGCTCTCTCCGTGATTCCCGTATCTTTAAACTTTTTCCATAAGTTGCACATGACGTTGGATGTTGCACTGAAGTCTGTAGCAATATGGAATTGAGACTGCCCTGCGTCCAATCTCTTGACTACTCTTCACTTTATTCCATTACTCAAGTTCTAATGGTTACTTATTGTAGGTTGCTTTTGAATTTCATGAAAGGTTGCAGAAAACAAAGCCGTCGTAGAGAGCTACCGAACGAAGCGTGGTTTGATTTGGTTTTATTTGATTACGACAAAGCAGGCTACGGTTGTTTGCGTAAAGGAAGGGTTGTTACGTGGAGGATTTTGTAAGAGAAATTGGCTAGTATCCATAACACACATGGGGAAAATTCAAAAGTACTATACGGGCTACCCGTTCGTCTGTAATCGAACCGAGGTTGAACCACCAATGTTTAGCGACTTTACCTCTCGGCCGCTTATCGGTGGTAAACAAAGCACAAGACATACCACATGCGTTTTAACAATTCTAAAGCATTTATATATACATTTTATTTTTGTTATTATACATGCAAGTATTCCAAACATAAACATTTCGTTCTTACTCTTTTGTGTTGCCAGATACAAAATATAAATCAAACTCCGCGCGTAGAAAAATCGTAACTGACGTCACGTGACTGTCTAATCGAGAGGCCGAAACAAATTCTGTGTCTAAATACTCAGTTCACAAACACACTTGCAGGTCTTTGTATTTAAGACTAAGACTTCGCAATTTTTTGAAACTATAATTTGTACCTTTCATTCTGAACCTTTCGAGAAAATTGTCAAAATATGAAAATTTTCTTAATTTTGAGCACCAGTGTACATTGCTTTCTATGAGTTGCTTCACAAGTCCTACAAATAGTCTATTAATAAATATTTTCATTATTAGTAATTTCGGATTTCATGCAAATTTTATTTTTAGTCCAAAGGGGCAATTTGCCCTGAAGGACTATTAATGTCATTTTGGCATTTTATAAATGTCGATTCACTTTTTAAATTTTTGCCACCAAATTTTACAGCCCTGTATTGTATTTAAAGAAATTAAATAATGAAGAATCTACATAAATGTATATATGTTTCTCGCATTGTGATCAAACAACATTCCTAGAGCCATCAAATTTTGAACGCACGTTTCCACCCGAATATAGGCATCTGGAAGCCCAAAGCTGCAATTTGTTTTATTATCTAGTTCATATTTTATAAAACTTTAACGAATTATTGATTAACAAACTCAAGAATTTCAAAGCGAGCAATAGCAAGGTTGTAAAAAAAAAAAAAAAAAAAAACGAGGAAAAAAAAAAATCACCAGCGCGCGAGATTGTGTATCGGAAATTCTAAAGATATGCTCATTTAAAAATTATTTTGCAATATTGCTCTTGAACTACATTTTATGGTTTAAGGGCGAAGAACATGATAGTTAATAAATAAAGGTAACCCACAAAAAGTTAAAAAAACGCGCCTTTGGGCGTAATGTAAAATTTTTGTTTTTGTTTTTTACCATTTTTTTAGCACTCATCAATTAGAATTATTTAAAAATTTGCCATCGTTGTGCATATTTCCTCTTTAATGTTACGTGGAGTTTAAAAAAACAACAAAGAACAGTTTTATAAAGCTTTTGTTCTTACAAAAGGCTTAAAAATATACAATAAAATCGCATTCACATACAAAAGAAAAAAAAAAAAAGAATGCACTTCTGAAACTGGTCAGCAGGTTCCTGGTATATTTTGCAAAACGTTCATTATTATAAAAAAAGGATTTATGACTAGGTCTGAAGTAAAAAAAAAATATGGTGTAGATTCTGAATAACTCTCGATTTTTGTTACAAGTAATATTTGGAGTTTTCTTCAAGTAAAATGCTAAACTGTGTTATTAGTGAAGATTTGTGATTGATTAATCTTAATTAGAATGTTTCATGTTACTTTAACAGGAAGTAAAAACTTGCATAGCTCATCTCATACACATGGCGCCATCTATCTTCCTGACAGAGAAGATTCACTTCGAGGCCATTTTGAGTTTGAGAAGGTGAAATAAGAAAAAGATGGGAACATTTAATTATTAAATGCGGTAATTAAGTATTTTACATAGTAGGAAGAAGTTCTTCGAGGACGTCGAAAAATTGGGCAAGAAAACGCTGTTAAGCTGTAAGAAGTAAATTGGAGAATTACTGAAAAATCAGCGAACTGTAGAATATTAGATCTGACTTTTATTTGTATTTTATTTAGATAAAATGTATTTTGGCAATAAGGATTTCTTAGCTCTGAAGTTATTCTAGATATATTTCTGAAGCAAAATATATACTATTTGTATGATATATAAATAAGATTTTGCATAAAAATCTTTCTTTTAAAAACTTTTTACTTTATTTCGGGGGTTGTCTAACTTTTAAATTTTCTATCACATAAGTAAGAATAAAAAATGTATACACCACCATAAAAACATTTTCTGATTAAAATTTACGCCATTTTAACTTGAACGCACAGTTTGAACGTTAGTTTACGTAGCTGACAGTTCCACTGTACACCGCGACAGAGCGTGCTGTTTTTCATTTCATGCGGTTTTCCGTGTATCATAATGTAAGGTGAACCAAAAGCGATTAAAGTATGAAAAGTTCCGTTCGTAGTACACCGGAGAGAGACTGGCAAAGTAGAAAAAAAAGGGTCTAAACTTTACCAAGAGAGAAGGTAATGCGAAATCATAAGTATTGAAGGATGCAAGGATGTGGCGGCATCTGACATGCTCAAGCATAGTTGAAAATAGTCATCTTTCAGTAGTGAGCTGAAAGATTAAGTTCCACATCAAAATATTCAACAATTAGCAAATAAGCTAGCTGTATTGCGGCTCGATGAAGAATAATGCCCATAACGGCGATGAAAGTAGAAATTACCGTACAGTAAACTTCACAAAAGAATCATGAGATGTAAAAAATAAGGCACGAAAGTAACAGCCCAGACCGAGAAAAGTCTCATTGCCTGAGAACTGGCGCTTAGTTTTGCGAGATCCTGCGATTTTTCGCAAATTTGCGACTTTTGACAAACTTGTGCTACTAAAATTTTAGTACTTCCGATTTTGGGAAATTTTTTGTGACATTCAGCATTTTCTTATGCTACTTTTTTAACTTCAAAGAGTTTTAAATAAAATTAAAGTTAAATTGCTTTTATGTTAAAATAATGTATTAATTAAAAATAATTTATATTAAAAAAACAATTTATTCAGGCTTAAATAGAAGTTGGCATCTGGTAATCTTGTTTACATGTGGGCTTTCCTTTTCAAGGCCGCACAGCCTGGCGCCAGTATAACGAGAAAGGGGTAAGGGAAGTGAAAAAAGTGGAAAGAAAGAATATAAAAAATGCTTCGGGATCTCTCACCACACTCCCTCGGGCCCCGTGCGTTTAGTTTTTAAGTCGTCCCCCCCGTTCTATGGTAATAATGAATGAAACCAAAGAACTTGCAGCTTGCGCGCCATGTATGGGGCACACAAACAGAGAAAGATATGAAATTCAATAGTCCTGATTATAATATTGGTGAGAAGTAAGCAATAGAAGTTACTTAAAAATTCAAGTAACGGCATTTTTCTAAGTGATCAGAAACTGAAACAAATCCACCACACAGAACGGAAGACTCACTGAAAAGCATTCCTCAATTAAAATGTTCAAAAAAAAAAAAAAAAAAAAACAAAAAATAGATGTATAAAAGAAATTAAACAAACTCACAAAATAAAAGATAAAAAAAAAAAAAAAAAAAAACAATAAATTAAAAAAAATTAACTGCCAACTCAAAAAATTTAGTATAAAAGCGCTAACAGTCTAAACATGAGGAATTTCTTAAGAATGGGTATCCACAAATTAATTTAAAAATAGAAACTCAAATTAAATGAGAATTAATTTAAAAAGAAATAGATATCTAAACAATTCAAAATGTGCAATATGGTTTTAAAATTTTCGTTAAAGCTAAGATACGTAATTAAAAGGACTAAGAATCGAATACAGTCTGTAATTTACAGAACTAAAATAGACGGCAAATTTCTGATGACATCAGAGGTCATAACTATGACGTCACAAAAATCACGTGATCTTTGACGTCATTTGCGACTTTTTCAGTCCTCTTTTGCTACATTAGTTGAAAACTTTCTGGAAATACTGCTGGCGCCATCTACTTTTCTCGAGAGAAGTTATTCACAGTCATCTCTACAGTAGTGGCTGAAAATTAGGTCCAGCCGTTCAATAAGTGCGATAAACTGCAGGGCCAGCTGTAGTTTTCCATTCTGCTAGTTTCTAGTTCCCTTTATGCCGTCAATATCGCGCAGCATTGCACGAATTTTCCAGCTCAATCAAATATGTTTTCATTCTGACTTGACGTAACCATGAGCTGGAGTAACGGGAGTGCAGCTCCCTTTGCTTCATATACGTTATAAAGTATGTTTTAAAAATTTATGTGTTGAATAGCAAAAAAGTTTTTAAAGGAAACAGCAAAGCTGGTGAGAAAATTCTGTAAGGAGGTCTCATTTAAAATTTGTGAAATTTAAGTGGAGGCAATGTCAGAGAAAAAACTCTAGACTTAGACTGTTGATTATTACCGGGCTACTGTTGAAGCAATGTTACCGGTTCATGAATTAAAACCCGAAGGAACATGTCATGATGAACTCTGGGCGTGGAAAAATCTCAGATGAGAAGTCGGAAGAAAGGAGAAAATAAAAGAGGGGCCTAGCAGGACCAAGGCAAAACGATGACAAAATCTCAAAGCCAGATGAGTGGTGAGAAAACCCTTAAAGAATAAAAGAGCTTTCAAGATACAATAAGAGAAAAAACTCGGAACGGATTAGGTATAATGACCCCGAAGCCTGGAAAAGTGGAAGAGGTGGAAAAGAAAATTAAATGATCAGAGTGTTAGCAGGATTAAGAGTGCTTTTCCAGTGGAAAGGGGTTGTATATTTGATTGCAGATAATTGGATTTTGATAGTGTTTGGCTAAAAGGTATAACTTAATGGCGTTGCTTCTAATGTAGTCATTGATATGCTGAATTTTAAGGTCATGATAGATGACAGAGTTCCAAAGGGCGTTAATGATCATTCGGTGAGTCTTGTTTTGAAGAATCTGTGGCTGGTGAAGTTTGGGTTAGCAGCTTGGCTCCAAATAGAAGATGCGTAAAGGCGAACAAGAGAAAGCACAGACTCCATCAAAAACAAGGGTATATTATTGTTTTTGACGGAGTCAACCAAGAAGGAGGAACATATTAAAAACAGTATACTTAAATTTTTTATGAACTTTCTTGAAATGATTTTTGAAGGTAAGCTTGCTGGTGAGATTTACTCCAATGTAGGTACTGTTGCTATTCCTATCTATTGTTTCACCATAGAGGATGACTCCATCTAGAGTTCTACTGGAATTTAAAACTTTGGAACTTTGGGGTTATACTGGTTTTCAGCAGGTAATTCTAGCCTACTCTTACCAGTTCCTTATTTAATCCCAGTTCTTACCATTTCCTTATTTAATTTAAAAGATAATTGCATTAAAATTGCACCCAAGAAATTATGGTAAATATAAACTCCGCTTTATTTAAACAGAATTAATTTTCAGAAATTTAAAGGTAATTTATTTTTAACCTAATTTTCAGAAAAGAATTCAGATTAAAAACATCAATCTTTAAAAACTGATTATGGAAGACATAATTGATTGTAAAAGCCTAAGATTAACATCATATGATTTGAATTTAAGGAATTCCTCACAAATTCCGCATGTTAAAATTTTATGCATTTTAAACGAGTTCTTCCTTTTTTAGCAACGGAAATGAAAAATCCGAGATAAATCACTTTCTAGGAAGGACTATGAAATTTCGACTGTGTTGAACTACTCAAAAGGATTTATGACTTCGTTTTTGCTTTTTGTTTTACTAGCTAAAGAAGTTACACCACGATGTTCACAAAACTTCGGAAATTCAGATGAACATTTATTTTGCTCATCTTATGTTATATCTTAGTTTCCCATTTAAAGGGGATGAATTCGGCAATCATCCTGTTCCCAAGTTGTACTTGCTGTTAGATTATTCTTTCTCAATTTTGCCATTAATGCTCAAGAAGTATACAGTCGTTTATTTCTCCTGAGCTTTCACTAATTTTGATGAAGTAGGTAATAAACCTCTCTAAAGCTATAGATGCTGCTTCTGCTGAAGGTAAAAGAATTCAGATATATTATTCAAAAGACAAACATCTGAAATTAAAGGCAATAATAGAGTAGAACCTTGCTAAGAAATTTTTCAAGATTGAAACGGTAAGAAGTTTTAGCGCGAAAATTTATTAAGAAGGATTTCTAAGTAAAGACGATTTGATAAGAAATGGTACATTTAATATGAGAAACAAATAAACAAAAAAATCCTATCTTAATTTAATTTGTCCGCTAGATAGAGATAAAAATTCAGAATCGATCATTTACTGAATTTTTCCTTCATTCACATAGAGCAGTTCGATATCTCTAATTCGAAACTTCTAAAGTTCAAGAATATCATCCATAAATGGTATGCTTCTATTATATTTATATTTTATTATGTTTATATTTGGAGCTTCATTATAATAAGGAACTGCAATGTCTGTTTCCTTTTCTACATTTTCTAGTACATATTTGTCTTTTCCTTTAGACAGTAATTTGTGTTGATCATAGCATGAAATTATCGTTCCAGCAATCTTCGAACCTCGCAATGAAATCAAAATTTATGAATTATCCCAATAGTTTCGTAAACAATCTCCTTCTTCACTTCAATCGCATTTGGCATCATCTGTTATGTCTTTTCTTTCCCAATAACGACTCCTGAAATAGTATGAAATCGAACTTTTTTAAAAAGTTGGTTGGAAAGTCAATTCCCGGCGTTTGGGCTAGGACCTGTACATAGACAAACTCGCCTCTCGAGGTAAGTAATCAGTCTTCACAGTGACTAGAACTATCGTTTATTCGATGGTAGGTTCAGGCTCTGCAGGGACCGTACTGGTGCTGTCTCGTCTGCCCTTGGTTGTGATTATATGGTGAGCTATCGAAGGTTGTCCTTGGGGATTTGTCTCCCTACTTTAATAGTAGCATGATCATCAACAGTGGCAACATGGCAGTCTATGACATTGACCTTCCTTCTCTTTGTTGGTGTCTACGTGTGCTATTGAGTGTCATTGAGTGCCATTGAGCCTGATCCATTAAAAGTTACTATTAAACCTGACTATGTGCAAATTTGTCCCCATGGGCCGTGTTCCGTTAAACCTGATTATGTGGAATTTTATCTCCATGGGCCTTGTTCCGTTAAACCTGACTACGTGCAGTTTTGTCCCCATGGGCTGAACGGGGCATTATGCCTCCTTGGATCGCCTCTAAGAGTTGGGACATAGTAACTGCATAAGGGCTTCTTAAAGCCCAGGTCTGGGAGTCTCTCCTCCCTAGCGTATTGTCAGTATAGAACTAAAAACTTTCAAGATACAGAAGATTAAGTTAAGCTATTGTGGTTATGATTATCCAATCTGTTCGGACTTAGAGCGAACTACCAATATTCAGCATTTTTAACCATTTGGTCGCTGGTAGTATTATTAGTAATTCAAGGCATTATTCTTCTGTATCTGGTAGATACAGAAGAATAATGCATTGCATTCAACACAGCATATGCTTTGAAGCTTTGGTGTTTTTCCCGGAGCTCAGCGGGATAATTCGTTCCTGCTCTTTCCAGTATCCTCAGAGAATCCCGACTGAGCCTGACATATGATGAAGTCCGAAGATGAGAGTTTTCCATACGGGGTAGAATTGAGAAGTGATTTCAACGCAGAAAATTAGAAATCATGGGCCGTACGTGTACTTTATTTTCGAGACTACTGGTCGCAACCATTAATCTTGTGCTTCTAGTAATTAAAAATATTTTAAATTATGTAAATGTTCATGTTGTTGAATTTAAAAATAAAAAAAAATCAATGTAAATTTGTAAATTAAGAAAACTAATTTTTGAAAAACTGTAAAAATTAAGAAATCTAATTTTTTTATTCGTCATCATAGTCCGCACAGTTATTTTTAGTCAAAGTGTGTACCTATTATAAAAATTAAAACTCATAAAATGTGACTACCATATGATAAAATTTCTTGTAAATGTTCTTGTTGTTAAATTTAAAAATTAAAAAAAATCAATGTAATTTTGTAAATTAAAAAAACTAATTTTTGAAAAACTATAAAAACTAAGAAATCTAATTTTTGTATTCGTCATTGCAGCCCGCGCAGTTATTTTTAGTCAAAGTTTGCACCTATTATAAAAATTAAAACACATAAAATGTGACTACCATACGATAAAATTTCTTCAAGATACATACTTATAAAGCTTATATGTTACAAAGAATGTTTATAGATTTTTCAGTGCCAGAAAACCAAATTCATGGCTGTCGCAGTCCCTGCTAAAAGTAAAGTATAATTCGAGGCTAATAAAGTATAATTCGCGGTTTTTTTTGTCCCTTTAGTGAGTGCCCCGCAGAAACATTCTACTGCAATTTACAAATGTTTAACATTCTTCAGTTTATCATTTTGTTACATTTTGATATGCTGCGAGTCTCTTCATGCAGTTACCTAAAAACGTTTCAGATGCGAAAAATATAGCAATTTTGTAACTTTATGACCGTTGATGAAAACATGAAAAATAAACATTGTCAGTATTTCTAGACTTCTAAGAGTAAAAGTAAAAATCTTACCTTTTCAGCAAATCTTCGTTCTTCATATAATCCAAAAGGAAATCGCGAATTTTTCTATAAATTGAAGGCCATCTACTCATTAAAGCATTATTCATCACAAGAAAAGGAGTCCTTCTGTGGTAATAACATATTTTAATACACAACACGTTACTAACTAATTATACACAACACGTTACTAACTAATTATACACAACACAGAAGAGGAGTTTATGTTACACGTTTCATTCAAGTGTCCATTACTATTCTATGAAAGTCCTGTTTCTTTTAGGCTACGCGTATGAGCGAATCCCGTGCTGTTAATCGTTTGGCAAGAGTTGTTAAACGGACAGAGTTTTCAACAATTGTTAATACAAAAGGTCATTTGCACTTTATTAAGACCATTTTGATAATTACTTTTTATAATTAAAGAGCGTATTTCCTACGATGATTTGCTTCTATCTGATAGCTTCATTCTTGGCTATAGCTCCAGCTCGAATTTTCCTTAAAGTAAACATTTTCTTAGCCTCATCATGTCAAGTTTATGCCACTCCTCTTGAGTGTTTTAAGTCCATTCAGGAATCCTGAATGCCGTTTTCCTAAAGTTCGTTAATAAGTTGGAATCCCGTAAGTGAAGTGTCAAGGATGTTAGAGATATTTCATTGAATGAGATGCATTTCATTCTGGTTTCTCATTCTTTCTTAACTAAATAACCGACGGTTGACTTAGGGGTGTTGTTAGAGGTTTTTTCCAAATAAAGCTCAGCATATCCTTTCCGCAAAAGACTGGAACTTCAAAAATTGGCTCTGAAATATTCTGCCGATAACACAAATAGTTTAATGATGATAAGTTTAGCCTTGCTTGAGACCTTTTAGCCCAAAATGGACGTTAGATCTGAGTGGGATATTAGTCTCGAAACGGCATTTTGAGCCGAAGCGCTTAAATGCGTTGTATTGCCACCAAATGCTATCGCCCTGTATTATATTTAAATAAATTTAATAATCAAGATTCTGCATGAATGTATGTATGTTTCTCGCTTTGTGAAAAACTACGGTACCTAGAATCAGTAAATTTTGGATAATGTAATTCTTCACGCGAACATGGGCACCTGGAAACCCGAATTTTGAATTTCGAATTTGTTTTATTATGGATTACATATTTTGCAAAACTTCAACGTAGTTTTGATTAACAAACTTAACGATTTCACAGCGAGCAATGGCAACATTGTAGGGAATAAAACATTTTTACCTCCAGCGCGACACTGTGTATCAGAAATTCTAAAGATATGCTGCTTTTAAATATTTTGTGATTTTGCTGTTGAATAGAATTTTATGTGGCGTAAGCTCTAGGAACCTAATATTTCATAAACAAAGTAAACGCACAAAACGTTAATAATAAAAAGATGAAAAAATGTTTTGTAAGGCCACCTTAATAAGAAAACGGAACTCTCAGTTCAGTTTTCAAATTTTGTGCTTTCGTAGTTCAGTTCACTGTCTGTGTTCAGTGTTTGTGTCAGTGTTTTCTCAGTTCATCATATTGTTACGAAAAATTCGGCGGTTGCGCCTGTATGTAAGCTTTCCGGCATAGCACTAGGGTTGCCATAAAATAGTGTATGGTAGGGTTGCCAGATTGGCGACTTTATCGCCCATTTGGCGACCAAATCGGCGATATCCCATGGTCCAATCGGGAAGCTTCTAGAATAACTTCCTGTCGAGATATTTCTCGAAACGTGTCGAACTTAAAGAAAACCTATATAAACCCTTGCGTTTCGGAGAGCCGGAGTTGCGAGTTAGTTGTTACGATTTGAGTTGCAAAGTTAGTTGCAAAATTAGTTGCAAAATTGTGAAGTATTGTGAAGTGTTGCGAGCAGTGTGATCAGTTGTGAGAATAGCTGCTACGCGAGAGTTTTGGTGAACGGAAAGCAATCGAGATAGTGCTTTGCCGTGAAGCTATCTTTACAGTATAGCTTGACAGTGTATTGGTGATTGTTCCACGGTGTTTATTAGAAGTTTAGTGTTGCCGTGAAGCTACCTGTACAGTTACAGCCTGAAGCTGTGTTGCTGATTGTTTCAGCGTATTTATTGTAGATTTTCGACGCTTTTAAAGGTGATTTTGGAACTGTGCTGTAAATAGTGATTCCTGTAAATAAATTGTGCTTTTTATTGTTCTGCATCGTGTTTTCATCGGATACTCTCAAATCTACGAACCCGTATAACGCAACAATATCAATGTTCATTGATTTGATGAACTGAGAAAGGATGAAAAAACACAAAAATGTATGCCAACACTTAAATCTGCATCGAGAATTCTAAACGTATACTGCTGTGCTGCTTTTAAAATTTTTTTAATTTTGCTGTTGAATTAGACATAGCGTAGATGCGAAAAGAATGAGGAATAATAATAAAACTAAAAATGAATTATTAAAAAAATCTGAAAGCTTTCAGAATTTATAATACGTCCAAAGGAGCGTTTTTTAATGTCTTATTGTCATATTTATTAAATATCATGTTCTTCGCACTTACCATAAAATGAAATTCAACAGCAGTATCACAAAGTATTTAAAACGAGCAAATCTTTAGAATTTGCGGTGCACAGTCTCGCGCGCTGGAGATAATTTTTTTTCCGTACAGTGTTGCCATTACTCGCCTTGAAATCGTTTAGTTTGTTAATCAAAAATTCGTCAAAGTTTTACAAAATATGAAATGGATAATAAACAAATTCCAAATTTGGGCTTCCAGATGCTCATATTCGAGTGGTGAACTACGTTATTCAAAATTTCATTATCTAGGTACCGTTGCTTTTTCACAATGCGAGAAATATATATACATTCATGCAGATTCTTCGTTATTTAATTTCTTTAAATATAATGCGGGGCTCTAATGTTTGGGGGAAACAATTGGAAAAGTGAAACGTCTTTTTATAGTGGACGACTCAAAATGAAAAAAAAAAATTAGTAGCCCTTCTGGCCCAATTTGTCCTTTGGGCTAAAGAAAAAATAGGTTATTTGAGGTGACTGTAGCAGCAGACTTGCATACTCGCAGCTCAGTGAGAGTGCAGAAAACCTTAAAAATCTGTTTTGGGCGACTGTTAACATCTGAAACCTTTCAAATTTCTTTTAGTGTTATTTTACCGCATTAAGAAAATGTTGCAGCTATAAACGATCTTATTTGGAACATTACTATATATTAAGAAAGCGGTTTCATGAAACAGAATATTTAACTTTTTTACATTAACTTAATTTTTATTATGGTCCCCCATGTGTCATCGAGCGTTACCATAAATTTCCATGAATCAGCAGCTAGGCGTTTTCAATATAATATTCTATGATTGATGTTCCTTTTCGAAGTATGCTTTGGCAAAAGCAGATGAATTTTAAGTTTAAACACCTTTTTTTTTTTTTTTTTTTTTTTTTT
>KK120823.1:29703-56319 GCA_000611955.2 Stegodyphus mimosarum
TCACACAAATTCTTTTCTGTTTTTAAAGAAAATAATATCGAAGGTTTTTGCATAAAAGTCAAACCTTTGTTATTTAGTTATCATTAATAAAGGAAAGAAATGCAGTGGGTAAGTTAAAGAATTTTAGCTCTTGATTTAATTTTTAATATAGAAGATAATGTACACGTAAGAGCTAAAAAAGCTTTTAATGCAGATGGTATTGTACACGTGAAAAAATTAGAGATGATATTTTTAACACAGTTAACCTTTTATGTTGTTCCAAAAGCTCTTTTTACTTCCTTGTACGAAATGAAGGAAGTATTGTAATCACGAAAAATTCTGGGTACCATATTTCAACGAAAATATCCATTTTGACCGCCATCGAATGCAATTTAATGACATTTTTATGTTACATTTGTACGTAAGGACAGAATAAAGGACACTTTCCCCCCAAAATTATAAAATTGATATAAAATGGATTCAGAAGAGATTTTTTCGTGGCGTCTGTACGTACGTATGTATGTATCTACATAACTCAAAAATGAGTAGCCTTAGAACGTTGAAATTTTGTATATCGGACTGCCATAGCATGTAGTTGTGCATGTCCCGTTTTGATGGCAATATATATACATTTTTGGTGATTATATATATATATATATATATATATACATTTATATTCATTCTGTTACTTGGCTCCGTGATCTCAGTAGTATTTTTTATTCTTATATGTTGGTAAATTATGCATTTTTTGCTTTAAAAATTGTTGAATTATGTTGTTCTTATCTTATCTTCCGGTTAATATTTTAATGCCGTTAGTTAACCTGAATGTAATAGTTGTACAATTATCAAGAATTTAAAAGTTGTTTCAGTAGGGCTAAGCTTACTTTTTTTACCATAGCAGCCATATTCGTTTACATTTGAAACTTAGCAGAATAGTGGATTTGTTGCCAGTCTAGAGAAGCCAAGCTTCGCAACAACAAAGATAGCGTCTTCTTTTAATTTTGCGAATTAAATCATGCTTAGTCCATTCTGGAATTGTCATTTAAGTATTAAATTATTCCATATATTGACTCAGCATAGCGTACAGAACAAATTAAGGCAGCCTTCAGTGTCTTTTCGACAAGTGTGAACAGAATTGAACTTTCAGTTTTGTGCACCGAAAAATCTGCCTTTTTGCCCGCTGACCGAATCGCTTGTTTTTGCGTTAAAACTCTTGTTTTAATGGTGAAAATTGCTTTTTTTTTAAAACAGTTTTAGCTGTATTTGGTGATTTTTATTTTCTGTATTTTACAGTTTTTAATGAAGATGTTTTGAGTTTCTACGTATGTTTGCTTTGCCGTGAAGTGAGAACTGAATTAATTTAATGAAAAATATATCTATAATGAAATTTGAAGAAATAAGTTTAAATGAAATGCAGCAAAAAATGTGTATAATTTGATCGGCCATACAAGGAAGTCATATGGTATCTACATAGATCAGATTTTTTTATTAAATGAACTAATGGTATAAATACAGTAAATCTTCTCTTGGCGACTACTTCCTACTGAAAACCCCTTCTAAAAGAGGGATAATTATTTCTGGGAACATCAAAAAGAGTATCGAGACTGAAAATTATAATAGCCTTCTCTAACGAGATTATTCGTATTTTATATGTGTAATAGTATAATTAAGTTCTGTATACCTGCGTTATTTTGTCATTTATTGTACCCGTATATCTGCGTTCTTTTGTCATTTATTGTATCTGTATATCTGCGTTCTTTCGTCATTTATAGTATCTGTATATCTGCGTTAGTTCTGTATATCTGTATATCCGCGTAATGTCTTGCATTAATAAATAGAATCTGAGTCTGCATTCGCTTTTAATATCTGTGAAGCAAATAATAGTGTATATAGTAGCTGTTTATCAGTGTAATATAGTATCTATATTATAACTATCTATACAGGGTGTTTATAAAGTCCCGAACACATTTTAGATGTTTAATAACTCATAAAATAATGAAGATATAAAGAGACTTATGGCATTTATTGATGGAATAACTTATATATTTTCCTTTTCAGGTTTGAATATCTTTACTTTTGTAAATATCGTCTGCGCATGTGGTTCATTTCAGATAATTTCATTTTCCAGTCTAAATATCTGTACTTTTCTAAATATCGTCTGCTTATTAATTGCATTTTTCTCTCTTTTGTTTTTGGCAACTATTGCAATGTTATGTTTACTTTTGATGTGTTTGTTCTAGTACTTTTGTATGTGATGTTTTATTCGACTGGATATTAAGGAAAATGGGCGAGGAGGTCCAATTCCTTGGCCACGCAGATCACCTGATATAACGCCGCTGGACTTTTTCCTTTGGGGATTTGTAAAGGACAACGTTTACAGGAGGAGAGTGTCGAACATGGATGACCTAGAAGCCAGAATTACAACCGCGATAGCCTCTGTGGATGCCGACATGCTTGCCGGTACCTGGCGTGAAATTGAATATCGACTTGATATTCTCCGTACGACGAAGGGGGCACACGTGGAAGTTCATTGACAAGGGACATGAAACTTTTTGAGTCTATCTAACCATTTATGTTATTAATTCTAATCTATTTTTATTATTTTATGAGTTATTAAACATCAAAATGGGTCCCGGACTTTATAATCACCCTGTATTATTGTAGTGTAACTGTTTTAATATTTAGTATCAGTGTAGTATGGAGTTTTGTATTTAGTATTTGTGATTTTGTATAAAGACTTGAATTAATGTATTCATATTTAATATATGTGTAATAATGTATTTAGTTTCTGTGTATCTGCGTAATATCTGTGTAGTATGTTACAGTGCATTTAGCATCTATGTATCTGTATAATATCTACATTAGTATTTAATACCTGTTTCAGCATTCATAATTATCTGTGAAGTTTAATTTAATTAGTATCTATATTTTAGTTTTTATCTGTGCAGCAATATGTAAAATGTATAGTTTAAGGTCTCCTTCAGCATATGTAACATGGTAATAAACTCCCCATGCGTTCTTTGTGAGGCGCCGAGGTTGTCGTACTAAACATTTGACAATACCCGATTACCATCTGGACAATACCCGATTAGTCTATGTAAGCCGTCCGGGTGTCCGGACCCGCTTTCACCTGTCAGCTGTCTAACGAGACTACTCTCTAATCCGACCGACACCGTCAAATATACTGATTTCGCGAAGACTTTAGTTTTGGTATTAGCCTAAAATATTTCAAGTACTACACAAACTAAGTAATGTAGCTACAGCAAAAAAAAAAACATTTTTGTTTACGAAAAATGGTTTCATATATATTTCCGAGATGTAAATTTTATCTTTTGAAATTTTTTGGAGATTCCCTCGATTTTAGATTGCACTTCCGAAAGAAATTCTTTGACTCGAAGGAAACTGACTGAGGAGCACGGAATCTTTTCGAAGGAAACTGACTAAGGAGTAGGAATTTCTAAACTGTTATTATCGTCACTATATTGTTGAGGAGAGAGAGAGAGAAAAATAGGCCAGGATCATAATTCTGTAAACCTCTTATATTTTACGACTTAAAGTTCGAGGAGTGGGGACGAAAATTTTTATGCGTGTTTTTTTCAACTTCTTGCTATGTTTTATCTGCTGTTTTGATGATTAATAACAAAATAATTTCCATCAAACTTTATGTGAAACTCTTTAAAATTTCTAATCAAAATTCTTGGCACGATTTGTACTAGATATGCTATTTTCGAATGATACTTGTGTTTCAAGACTGGTCAACTTTAACTTGAAGATGGCAAGTGTTTGAGGCGACCGAGCACGAACAAAGCAACAGAAAAATGCTAAAATATATAGAAACTCATCTAGAACGTCATCCATGAATTTATCTTGAATCAGGCTCAGATTGAAAATGACATTAAAAGATTATGTTTGTAGGTATGTTAGCCATTTATTTAACGGATATCTCGATAGGTCTTCGACAGTTTCAAAGAAAAGAATTTCAGCTGAGCTTTCGAGGTAGTATAAAACGATGACAGTGCTTATAAATTGCCAAACAGACAATTAATAAATAAGGAAGCAAAAACAGAATTTATTTTTTCAATAAGTTCGGGAACTTTTCAAAGTTCCAGTGCATTCCACTAAACCTCCTCAATTTTCTTTCTTTTTTTCAAACCGAAAATCAAAACAGAACTCAATTTCTTGGTGCATTAATATACAGGGTGTTTATAAGCCTCTATACATTTTTATTTAAGCAGGATTTGTTCTGAAATATAAGTTATTTACATGAAAATGCAACATAATAGAACACTAAATTAGTAGAATTCAACATGGCCCTCCTGAGTATCTAGGCGCAAATGTCACTATTTCACTACACTCTGGAACATCTTATGAAAAGTTATTGATGTAATTTCAGCTGCTGCCACCATAATTTACTGTTTTAATTGTTCAATGCTGCCAGTATTCTGTCGGTACACTTTTGACTTGAAAAACCTCCATACAAAAAATTCTAGAGGAGTTAATTTTGGTGATTGTGGCGCCTAAAACCGTTGAGAGCCACAACCAATCCACCTGTAAGGAAAAGTTTTGTTAAGATAATTACGCAGAATAATGGCAAAATGGAGATATGCTTCATCCTGTTGGTAGGCAACAGTGTCAATAATGCCATCTGATACTACCTGTGGCTGAAGATATTGTCGCAACTTATCGAGATAAAATTCTAGAATGATGGGTTTTTTTCTGCACACATGAAAGGTCCACAGAGTTTTGTTCTAATCCATGGTGTGTTTCCTGAGGGGTGTTTCTAGGTGTGTTTCCTGAGATTCGTGTCACACTTGGTTGTTCACGAGGCTTCATTCGGCAATTATACCTACTAATGTGGCCGATGAGATGGAATGTGCCTTCTTCGCCAAAGAGAACATTCTCCATTAAGTTCTCATTATCCGCGCCTTCCAACAAATCATAACACATGACGTGTTGAGGTGCATAGTCCTCGGCTACAAGCTTATGCACAGTTTGAATGTGGTACGCATCCTTGTTTAAATGACAGAGTAGAGTTTCCCAAACAGTAGTGCGCGAAATACCAAGTTCCCGGCTGAGTCTTCGTGTAGATGCTATGCGTAATCGCCTCTTGTACGCTTTGCATAACTTAAACGTTTTCGTTTGAATTTTTTTACTAAGGTTTTAATACCTGCTTTGGTATTAAAAGTTTCCTGTAAGTGTGTTTCCTGAAAAGAGTGTGTTTCCTGAATTTGCGCGTGAAGCCCTCCTGCACCTGTTGATAGTTAATCAACGTATACGGGAACAAACAATGGCTTCTCTTTCCTCTGTTGACAGCATTCTTTCAGATCACCTCCAAAGAAATTAGAACGTATTTCTCAAAAATGCATAGAGACCCTGTATAGAATTATAAGAAACTATACTAAACTATTACTTGTTACTCAAATTAATGAAATTTAGACTTTTAGATTCTTAATCATATAATGATCAGTATTTTTAGGTTCTCAATCATATAATGTCTGATATTTTTAGGTTTTTAATCACATAATGACTGAAATATTACTAGTTTGTAAATATATGTTAATGTATTAGTTGACTAAATGCAGAAATACTGTGGAAATTGTTTTGATTAATTGATAGATGGCGCTAGCGTTTCGTGTGAAACGTGGCATGCCTTTTTTGAATTTCGGCAGACTCTCCACCGGGAGCTCTATGTATAGGTAAGTAAGATAGATTCGTGCGTAGTTTCGCACACTAGTCGAATAGGACCAATGAAGTTCCTATTAAAATATTAGATTTTTCGATTGGCATGATTATTTCGATCTTTTATGATCGATGCAAATCTGTAAGTGATTACTTGTAAATAATGTGCATATTAAACTTTACGTTTTTAAAATTATTCAATCTTTATGACTCTTTGAATTTTTGAAACAAAACCAAAAGCCTAGTATATGGTCGCAGAGGTTTCTACTGTTGTTAATAAGTAAAAAAGGTTAGCTATTTAGCGGCTGTGGAACATTTAGATTTAATAACATTTAAGTTAAGCTGGAAGTCTTAACAATTAAGGAAAGCTCTCTTATTGTGCATTTAAGAAAGAACACAATCCTTCCCTTGTCAGTGGTGAAAATCAAAAATGGAAGGACTAAATACAACGAAAACTGACATTAAATCACGTTCCCAAGAGATCTCTGGCTTCTGGTATCTAGCCATCTTAGAGTCTCCGTGATGTACAGAACATTGATTAGTAAATTTGTGCATTAGTTGTTTCTTTCTGCAAAACAAACAGAAGGAATTCGATTCAAGTACAGAGCAGAACAGTTGTTAAAAAAATCAAGCCCTGTTCTGGACTTCAAACGAGTCACAGCTTTTTGGTGTGGTAAATCTAGCGCAATTAAGCGATTTTTTCTCTCTACTACCCTTAAGAAGTTATACCATATTGTAATTTTTTGTTATGATTCATCAGAGAAAAATGCGTTTGCCTTTTACACTGCGTCTCTTGCTGCTCATGGCGAGATTTTAACTATGGATTTGCCGATTGCTGGCGGACATGATACCAGTTACATCACGAGAGCAGATATGGCAAAAGACGACAATTCCTTATAACCCTATCTATTTAATGGACGACTGGAAAGAGAACAAAGAGACACAGTCGATCATATCCAAGTGATCACAAATTATCATTCACCCAGTTTACTTCAGGTGCCACTGTAGAAATGTTAGACTTTTTGGAGCAAAAAATGGGAAAAAAGTCCCCTATGCTTTTGCCAGGTTTCAAACCATCAAATTTCCAACTGCTACCCAGACATGTTACTGTTACTTCATAAGAATGCACCCGGAGGAACATGACAGGTCTTTATATACTGATATCTAAGGCTTTCATCAGAAAAACAAGATAAAAAACTCCTTTTCCAAAGGCAATGAACGAAGTTGAAAAGCTGCATTAGTGCGACATGAATAGACTCATTTTCACTTAAAGATTGCAGGTTACCAGTATGCATACAGAAGCAATTATCTTCGGGATGGCTTGATAATGATGTACTGACGGAAATTTTAAAACATCTGATACAATGAGATTTTTATAAATTCTCTGTTCAAGATCTACATTTAAGCCTCTGTCTCTAATGGATTTCTAGAGGTTTTATAAATAGTGTTTTAGAGCAAGATCATAGCATTGTAGAGACATTAGGTTTTTTTCTTTGAAGAAGGAGACGTGAAAAATGTGCATTGCCCTTGTCAGGACTCAAACCCTGGAATACGCGTCAAGTATGCTTCCGATTATACCACGAAGGCATACGGAAAAAGGTCGGAGAAAATAGGCAGTTGGGGATGGGGTGACCCAATCGCCAAGTCCTGCTGGTGAGGAAGTATCGTCCACCACCTTTTACATCGGTCGCCACTTGTAGCGTCATTAGGAGTCTTGAAGAAGGAAACATAAAAACATAAACATAAAAAATGTACAATGCCATCGCCGGGACTCGAAACTAATTCTCTCGAATACGCTTCGAGTATGCTTCCAATTACACCACTAACGCACAAGGAAAGGAGGGATAAAATACAGTGGTACCTCGCCATACGAGTTTAATTCGTTCCGTAACCTTGCTCGTATGTCAAATTGCTCGTATCTCAAAGCAATTTTCCCCATTGAAATTAATTGAAATGCCATTAATCCGTTCCAGCTCCCAAAACATCATCTCAGTTGTTTAAGAGTTTTTGAATAAGAAAAATGTATTTACAAGAGGGGAGATTTATTTATAAATAACAAATACATATTCTATAAAAACATAATGAAAGAAAAAGTGAAGCACTTAATTTTCGTTACTGGTCTTCGCTTTTTTTCGTCACGCTTTGCTCATTTTCACCTGCAGATCGTTTAAAAAATCTGTTCAAGGAAGTTTGTTTCTTCCTCCCTTTCAGGATATTGCGGAAATGAGTTAGGCAAGTTTCGTTGAACAACTATGATGCCCGACCAGTTTCAACTTTTTCGGGATGACTTTTACCCACGAACTCTACAACTTTCTCCCATATTCCCAAGATCTCCTTTATATCTCTTGTAGGGATAACCTCCTCCATCTCTGGCTCCTCTTCAAAACTAATTTTTCGTTAAAAATAAATGTGATAATGTTTTGTAAATGTACAAAAAGCAAAAAAACGCGAAACCAACTTATCAGAAATGCTTCGAAAACGAGGGAAACATGCACACAAACTGAGGTCTAGTCTAAGGTGGGAGAAACTGTTAGACGCTGCACACCACGTATGCAGCGTGTGCGATTCCTCGTATCTCAAATCTTGCTCTTATCTCAAAGCAAAATATCGCTCGCTTGGCGGCTCGTATCTCAAAACACTCGTATATTAGGGAACTCGTATATCGAGGTATCACTGTACTGTGAAACAATATCATTAGATGTAAGTAAAGGAACAAATTTTTTTGGCTATGTTCGGAACTGAAATACGGGAATTTGAATTGCACGGTCTGCTTATGCACGTATTCAATAAATACAGTCATTGCGATAAAAATGTGTTCACCAAGAAGTGATTGCAGGATGGTAATGAAACTTGGCATGAGTATACGCGTCAGACAGGTAGGCAAATGAATAGAAATAAAAAGTGATTGTTTATTGCGTAATGCCACCAGACAACGTTGAATTTCGCTCTTCATGGAGCATAAATAAATATGCTACGCCTAGCCATTTTGCCTCTACTTAATCTGGTGCAGAGGGAAACTTTTTCACTATGGATTCCGTTTACAATGCCATCGAAGATAATATGATCATCTGCCAAAGTTCGACAGCTGAGGAATCATTGGGAGGATAGAAAACCGGGTGATCAGCATGGCGAGTAGCCTGCTACGCAGGACAGTCTGGTTTTACTCTGAGGAGGTGTTGTGACCAGTGATGGAGAGAGAGAGGTCGCATACAACAAGAAATTGAAGCAGCCATTCCTAACTTCCTTAATGGAGGTATCGCTGGCCTTGATTGAGATAATTAATTGATAAGAGCTACGAGGCTAAAGGAATTTGACTATCAATCAGTTTAATATAAATTAAAAATTTAAGGAAACATACTAAATTTCTCCCTCCTATTCTGACCAGACAAATTGGCCAGCCTCGCAAATTTTCTTTATTAATATATTTTAAAAGAGCATATCAAGATAATATAAATACAACTACAGTCCTTTTGTACAATAACCAATAACATATGTACATTACTTTTGAATAAAATAGTACATAACATAAAAACCATTTTCATGAATACAAAACTTCATAATAATATAAATACAATTTTTTTGTACAAAATATTAATAGCATATTACATTGCTCTTGTGCAAAGTAATATAAAACATAAATATTCTTCTTGAATATAATAACAAATACCTTTATATAATTTTGCAGACCTTCTGTTCTTATCATATAATTAACGTAATATTAATAACTATCATATTAATATTCTTTATCGAAGAACAATTAAAACCTGTACTTAACATTACTAATTATTACAATATAAATTATCTTCATAGATTTATTTGATGCATTCTATTAATATTCTGCATCTTCTTTCCAAATGGATTACTTTAATCGAAGAATCCATATTCATACTTGTTGGCAAGAATTTTGCACGCTGATTCTTAAATCCCTTGCAGTCTACTATAATTCGCAAAATATTAATATCTGTTCTTCCAACGGGCACTTCGCGTTTTTCAATTTAAATCTGTCGACATAAATCAGGAAGGCACCGTGACGACTTGACACAGAAAAAGTTTGTAATTGACGTTTTAGCAATTATTCTTTGTGAAAAATAAAGGCGTTATTTTACTTATTTCTGCTTTCTCCCATTTCTCGAACGAGACTTTAAATATGTTTTTCTTAAAAATGTGCTTCACGTAAGATATTGATGTTTTTATCTCCACGCTTGTGGCATCCACCATTCGCGTATTTAGCTAGCATATCTTGCGTGTTTATTACCACGGATATGTTCAGACATCCAATTCAAATTCATCTTTAATTTTCGAAATAAAAATTTTATCTCATGCATCAATTGATTATCAATGAAAAATCGTTGTTAAACATTTGACGATGTTTAACTGCTCGTATGACTTGTGCTCGTGTAACCTAGGATCGTGATTGCTCGTGGAACCTAGGATCCAACTTATATTTGTCAATTAATTTTTAAATACCAGTTATAAATGAGATCGAAGAGATGGCTAAAATAGCCATATGTTCGTACTTAAGGTGCAACTTATATTTCTCAGTTAATTTATAAATACCATTTCCATACACACAACAGGCTGGATCACATTCCGTATCAATTTTACTGCCATTAGTGAAAATTTCAGTTTCATCATTTAAACGGATACCTAAGCCTAATCTTGAATATATCTTTATGCTGAGTGCTTATTCCATTTTGATAATGATTTTAATTTTTTTGCACCAATTATGATATCATGTAAATTGACATCATTTTAATTTTCTTAATTTGCTGTACTTTAGATTCCGTATCTAACTGTAAGTCTAAAGGTAAGTGCGGCGAACCGATTTCGAGAACAACTCCCCCATCGCAAATTTGAAAGAGTTAGAACTCTTGAACCTAGCACAACGGAGCTCTTTTGGGCTAGCGGTAAAGAATTCGACTCCCAGTAAATTGAACCAAGATCGAGTCCCGCTCATGCGACGCAGCACTTCCCACTGGCGAATATAGGTGGCGACACGAGCAAGCAACTAACTAGGCTTCACTGAACCACGTGATCGCTACAGTAAGACTTGCAGTTGGACACGGTGAGCCTCCAACTATCCGTAGTCGTCACTTAGGACGGCGGGTAAGACTCCAGTTATCATTTGCAAAGCTTGAGTTGATGTTATTTTATGGCATCTCATCAGTACAAATAGTACAATTCCTCTGTGCTAACTGAACAACCTTCTGTGATAACTGAACCAAGCTTCAAGAGACCTCTTCTATTCTCATAGAGTGAACTGCTGTTCTCAATAGAATCAATTTGTATAACTCATTTGAAACATCTTTTGACGGTGTTAAAATCTTATTGTTAATACTCTTTTCAATCTTTCCTATTCTTGCTTTAAAAACCTCTATGAGTAACCTGACAGTCTAACCTGATAGTAAATAACCTGACAGTCTGGGGGTATACATGGTGGCAGGCTCAAGACAGAATATGTGTCAGATGATGTCCGCAAATCAAAGCCGATAGGATATTGTCTGACACACACTGAGTATCAACAGCATCATTGCACTTCATTGGGAGACAGGCAGCACTTTCAGTACAGTCTTCTGTGTGTGTCTATACCATCGCCAGGCGCCTGGCTGAAGGACACTTTGTACCGCGGTGCCCATTACATGGGCTGTCAATGATACCCATCCACCGTCGGTTCAGTTTGGAGCGGTAACGTGCTCTATGGTTTGGACTGCAACAGAATGGAACCAGAACGTATTTAGCTATGAATAGAACTCTAATTTGGACACTGAGGGCACCCTTGTACGTGTGTGTATATTGGTAAACGTCTCTATCCTAACTATACTTTACAAAGGCATACCACTCACACAACTTGTGTGGTGACATGGAATGGCACCGGTCATCTTAAATATTGACTCAAGGCACCACGATATCACAGCGGTACCGGTCGTGGCATCTTTCAACCACATGAATTGCTCCTCATTGTAAGGCTCTCAAAAGGCATTTCTCAACAAGACAGTGCTCGGCCACTTAAGGGTGTTACATGAATGTTTACACCACATTACTCCTTTTTCAGCTTCCTAATCCCTAGTTTTGTTACTGATCGAGCATGTATAGAGTAACTTGGAATGGTTTGTGCAAGTTAGGACTTTCGTCGATCTAGGAGTGCGCTTAGGACAACTGGGAAATGAGATGGCGCAGGACACCGAACGGGACTGCTTTAGTGCCCGCCTGTATCGCATCGTGTATTCATTCCAGGGGTAGCCCAACAGGGTACCAGAACGTCATTTCATTTATAAAATTTTGTGCATTAAATGATCCTTTTGCTTTGATTTTGTAATCACTTTTTACGCCAACGCTTCACTCACATACTTAACATTTCGTTCAACAATGCGAATTCAATAGAGCCAGACGGTATTGTTTGATTTTTCGTGTTGCTGAGAATTATACGCAGTAGAAAACGTCGTTGTCTACCAAAGGAGCATACTTGATTCAAGCGGAACATAAGTTTTAATTGTTACGATTTCATTGAGGTAAAAGAACACATCAACAGCGCATGTTAAGCTATGACATATGAGTGAAATCAGAAGATAGATAATGGTGATTAACTTGAGTGTTATAAGTACACTCACGTTTGTGAAAATTGCAACACCAAGAAGGAATCGTCATAATTGAATGCAATTTAATACACAGTTGAGTGGTAGTGGTACAAATAAATGATTAAATGTTCAAAGCAAACAAACAAGAACAAGAGATCCGAATCAGTATTTTGTGTGGCCACCACGCACCGCAATAAGTGCTGCTACACGACATGGCATGGAGTCAAACAAAGTTTGAATGTCTGACTGAGGAAGAGCATTCCATATCGTTTGTACGCGTACCCAAAGTTCGTCTGCAGACGCAACAGGACGAGGATCACGAGCAAGACGCCGACCAATGACATCCCACACATGTTCAATTGGCGACATATCCGGGGAACACGCAGGCCAAGGAAGAAGCTGTACCTGCTGCGCTGCAAAGAAGGATTTAACAATCCGAGCAGTATGAGGGCGGGCATTGTCCTGTTGAAATACAGCGCCTGGCAAGCTTTGAAGGAAGGGAACAGCTTCGGGCTGTAGAACTTCACGGATATACCGGTTGCTGTTCAGATTGCCCACAATTCGTAGCAATTGAGATCGTCTATGATATGCTATGGCGCCCCAGACCATAACTCCGGGTGTTCGTCCACTGTGGCGTTCGATAATGCACTCCGGAAGGTGGCGTTCACCGGCATAGCGTCTGACACGAATGCGGCCATCATGGTACCACAAATTAAAGCGGGATTCGTCAGAAAACACGACATGCTGCCAATCAGCACGCCAGTCTCTATGCTGATTGGCCCATTGTAGCCGCAGGCGGCGATGGTCGTGCGTTAGGGGGATCCTGTATAAAGGAGTCCGTGCGCGCAGTCCACACTGCAGCAGACGTCTACGAATTGATGAAGCACACAATGAAACACCTGTAGCTATTGACCACAGTGCTGCCAATTGTCTAGAGGAAGCTGTACGGTCCGTCCGCGCCATGCGGACCAGGTGTCTATCATCGCGAGCTGACGTCACATTTCGGGGTCCACTCCCGGATTTCCGAGTTGTCCGACACTCGTCCGTCCACTGCTTCCAAACGCGCATCACTGTGCTGCTGTTACGCTGCACACGAGAGGCTACTGCACGATACGACAATCCAGCTTCACGAAGGCCGATGATTCTCCCTCGTTCAAACTCTGTAAGTTGTTCAAATCTCGCTCTCTTTCGTCGACGAGGCATAAGTACAGATTGAGTTAACGTTTACCACTAGCAGATAACCACCGATAACCATACACGCCTCGCTACAGCCGTCTATTTATTCGGATCCATCAGCCGTTCAGAGGGCGCTGCTCAGAATACGCATGCGCTACGGATTTGCAATTCTAATCATTTGCATATCATGCGCTACTTTGCATTTCCTGAAAATTTCAGCTCACTCGCGTAAGTCCTTCATGGTGTTGCAATTTTCACAAACGTGAGTGTATAAACTACTGTGTTGTTTTAATAGCGTCTACTTGACAATTCATTTAAGTCGGGAGGTACCTGGCTACAGTTCCATGCGATGTTTCATATAAATACTGTCCGGGGCACATTGCTAGATCCCTATTCTTTATTTGGCTTTGTATAGCTATATTCCATACCAAGGTTCTATACATGAAATCGTCGCAGAATGCTGAAAAAAATCACGGTTACTGGCCACATCGATAACCAGGTTAACAACCACCCCGGATAGGCACATCGAAACGAGGATGAGGCCTGTTTTGTGATTCCATTGCTCTGAGGAATTTAATAGTTTCTAGTTGTATTTATGGTTATTATAATAATCATGTTATTTTACTGTGACGAATGGGTAACGTTAAATGTTACTCTTAGTGTACAGACGTGGGTGACGAGGCTGAGAAGTTTCGGAAATATTGCTTTAAGTAATAAAATGTTATGTTAGGATTCAGCAGAATATAGGCTACATGTTTTATGTATTGATGCGCACTTAACCTCTAACTTAGTATTACTCTTAAATAATGATTTGAATGCTTAGTTTTATTTCATCCATATCTTGCATAATCGGTTTCCTAATACGAGATCAGTATTGTAGGGTTTATCACTTTTATTCTGTTAATTTAAGTGTCGATGAACCTAGTGAACTGTTAAGCGAATAATCCCTTAGTTCAAACACCATAGAGCGTATATTCAAGAAAGGTTAATTACGCTTTATTCGCTCAAAATGAGAGGAACAGTCGGCCCCTTTCTCCGAGCGTACAACAAAGCCTCCACTTGGGCTTAAACTCAAAAAGTAAGAAAAAAGAACCAACTGAGAGATTTAGCCGAAGCTAATACAATTCTAATGAACTTGGCCAGTAATATTAAACTATCCTGCGAACTATCAAAAGTCACGTAATAATACGGCCGAGCGTAACAACAGCTTAGAGAGATGTAGCCCAAAGGCAAACGTGAGCTATTCAGGAATCCTAACTCTCTCTGGAAGTTAGTTAAACTTGACTTTAATACTCTTCTCTTCCTCATTTGCATTCAAAGCGGTTCTAAAAACTCATTCAGGTAGGGAATTGTAAGTTGAAACGAGATAAGATCGGGAAGGTGAACTAAATTAAAATAACTGTTATAAAATTAAAATATACTGTTACGGATTTCATATTTATTTGGCTATTTATTTAGAATTGTAATTAAAATGACTCTATTTTCCCGTGCAACGCAGACGATTTTTGAAGAGAAAGCTACGTCGAAAAAATAAAAATAAAAGAGTGCGTGCATTTAATATCTAATAAATAAATATCTCGTAATTACTGTTGCCATCCAGAAAAATCGAGGTTGTTCTGGTGGTAATTAAAAAGCTTATAAAAGCCGAATTGAAACACCTTATCTCAGTTGTAATTGTAGTTGTAGCTGTGTAAAGCGAATTGCTGTTTGTTTACTTAATGCTGTAACGATTTCGCTGTGAGATAGAATTAGTTTATCTGCTTTGAATTGAGTCTTGCTAAACGTTTGAGATATTGTGATATTATGCGAATATTTCTGAAGAAATATTTCAGCACTTTGATTTATTTCTTGCGGAAAGAATAAATTTTTGTTAACTTTTTAACGACTTGTGCATTCAATCCATAACGATCCCGTACGCACGCAACAATACCTTACAGTATTGGTCATCTGCTTATTGCAATAAGCTCAGTTTAATATTTATATACATTTTATAGAGCCATGACGGCGTTATCGGCACTTAACTTCATACTCAATGCTGCCTATACACGCTAGTTTTCTCTATTGCTTCGGCCTAAAGTAGTACCTCATGCTGTTCTCTATACACTCTATGCGCATGCAACTCCTTGACCCATCAGCTGCTCTTTGCAAAAGTGGATCATTTAGTATTTAGCTGCAACGATAAAGTAAGTGTTGTCCGTCATTCAAATATGTTCTTGACAGGGTAAAGTAGTAAATTAGAGCCATCAGTGTGACATAATTAGCTCATAAACTCACTTCTCACGTGGGTCAATCACCTCGTTTGCGAAGAAAATAAAGTGTATAGGCTAGGATACTACAAAATAATCAGTCTTTTATTATAGCACTAAGACTTCTGATCAATATCTGAAGTTGTAGAGTCATTAGGATTTTTTTTTTTTTCGAAACATGAAAAATGGGCAGTGCCATCGCCAGGACTCGAACCTCGGACCTTTCGAATACGCGTCGAGTGTCCTGAACGCTACACGGCGAAGGTATGCTAAGAAGGCAAAAGAAAAACCCTATATACTTCCCCTTTTAAAGGGCTACTGGGGATTAGGAGACCCAATCGTTAAATCCTGGTGGTGGAGAATCATCATCCACAACCATTTTTTAGTTCGGGCGACACTGTAGAGTCATTAGAATTTTTTCGAAGCAGGAAGCATGGAAAATGGGCAATGCCCCCTCCAGGACTTGAAGCTCGGACTTCTCAAATACGCGCCGAGGGTGCTGACCATTACACCACGAAGTCATGTTGAGAAGGCGGAAGAAATATCTTAAAAAGTAACTATTAGTAACTAAATTTTAGAAGAGGCAAAATTTATTCTTTGTTTTTGTGGTTGATGGTAGACGAAGTTCAACAATAAAGAAAGGTAGACTGCAAAATTTTCAGTTTCGTTGTTAATCGTATAACATACAAAAAGCCATTAGTGTTAATTAGTACTTAAATGCCATTTTAAAATAAAAAGATTGGGTAATTTTTAGTTAAAGAGAATTCCGCATAAAGTTTTCATGACATTGCAATTTTAATGGTAAAGCTTGGAAGATAAATTTTGCGAAATATAATTTATAAGCACAGTGATTACTGTAATAAAGAAAATATATATTTTAGTGAAACTTAAGAAGTGTTTTGAAAGAATGACAATTGCATTTACCTGATCCAACGATATCTCGCAAATGCCTGGGTTTATTACTTATTCAAATTTATTGCTGCCAATTTCAGCAGGGTAATTTATTTATTTTTTCTGCTGTAATAAATATAAGTGAAGAAACACGATGTGAAATATAATTTACCTCAAGCATAAGTATCGTTATTACACCTCTAAATTGCACGCATGAAGATAGCATTTTATAGGCTCGCATTAATTTTGTGAAGAACCGTGCACGTGCCAAAGTGCGGTTATTGTGGTAATAAAAATTTCAAAAAGAGAAGTGAATTAGATACGTTTTGATAATTCATGTTGTCGTTTGTTATGATTTTACGGAGTTGTGATTTTAGAGAATTTTAGTCGTGAATTTAATAACTATTTTTGATTGTCTTATTTGCTGATGAATCGTTGTAATTCTGGGTAAAGTTATTTAGGTAATTATATAGAAAATAAACCTTTTTAATTTCGTCGAAAAACCCTTTTTTAAAATATTAATAAATATGCATAAACGTATATATTGAAATATTTAGAATTTATATTAAGAAAGCTAATAATACAATAATAAGAAAAAAGATTCAAGTACAACTTAAAAGCAATATTCATTTTACGTCGAAATTAAATAATTATTTTAGACCCTGTCTGAAAAATAGGAAAATAGTTAAATATATTAGAAACAGCCCATTGAGCTAGCTACTTTATCAAATTTATATAATTTTAAAATACTGATGACATTTGTATTCTGAACAAAATTTTATTTTAGATTTTAATCCATAAAAATGCGACAATTTTGCAAAAAGGCAGATTGCATACTTATAAAACTGGAAATACGCTCTAAAAATTAATTTGTGTAATACAACAAATGAGTTATTTAACAATTGCCTACAGGAAATTTAATGAAATGTTTAAATTTGCAGGTTGAAGATTAAACTATTGATAACTTTAGATTATTTGAATCAACTTGAAATTATTTCGCCCATCTTATGAGTACGTCTGTAATTTGCCTGTAAGCATCTATTTTTAGATATTGATGTATGTATGTCATTTTGCAGTTACTTTCATTAGAATCATGTTTATCTGTTACTTGTTTTGAGAGAAATACCTAGCTCAGGCTGTAAAAAACTATATAATTTTATCCATATAATCAATACCGCGTCTCGATTAAGTAGCAAATTATATTTTTTTAATTTAATGGAAAATAACAATAGTTTTGTAAAACATAAATTCATACTTTGGTATAAGTCTTATTAAATGATTACATATAACTTAATAAGTGCTAATTAAACTAATTAGTCTAAAATTAGCAAAGCAACAGCCTTGTGTTTGGTGTAGATTTAGTCCATAATTCAATCTAATTCAAAGATTCATTCTATTCGCACTCATAATTTAATCGATTTCAAGGCTAAATAGGTGCATGTCCCTCTTCGTCACGAGAAAAAAAAATCTGCAAGACTGCAGCTTAGGGTCTCGTAGATTCCTTTGCTCCTGGCCCACCAGCGGTCGAGCGGTAAAGACGCTGAACACTGGTAGTTCGGTCCGAGGTTCGAATCCCGCGAACGGGCTGGCTGCATGGGTGTTTTCGTGGTTTTCCCAATGTGTAACGTGTATACGAGCCAGTTTCCCTTAGAAAGTCCTCCACGAAGGCATCCCTCCCCTTAGGCAGATGGCCCTCGTGTGCTTTGCCATAATTGAATAACCTAACCTAACCTTTGCTCCTGATAAGAGGGATATGTACCTGTTTGCCCTTGAAATCGATTGAGTTATGGGGTAAATCTATGCCAAACACAAAGTTGTTGCTTTGTTAATTTTATGTTTCACTTTGGCGTGTTTATCTCCTCTGTTATAATAAATTAATAATTTGTAAATTAATTCAGGTAAAGAAGTTAAGTACATAATTCATGCGGTGTATTTTGTCGCGAATAATTTTTATCCTAACATAGCTACGATAATTTTAGAATTTAAAACAAAAGTTCAAAATCGAAATTTTTCAAGAAGAATTGCACTAATGAAAGTGAAATGAAATTTTTCCTTCAAAAAAATTATTATTAAGCTAATTGCATTTAGTGCAATTTAGAATACAGTAGAATTACAGTTATATGGGCTCCAGAACAGAAGAACTTACTCAGAACTTACTCAGAAATTACTCAGAACGCTTATTAAGTTACATAAAGCTTTGTTGTTTACTTATTTGCATTGTATTATCTTACTACAGAAGTTGTTCGCACATTTTTTTAGACGATTTTTATTGAATTTAGAAAAATATTTTACCTAAAACTTTTGTGTTTTAAATGTCCCATTTAATAAACCATATTCTTTACTACCTTTCTACACCATAATTTCCAAAATAATAAAGCTTTTTGTTACTAGCGGAAAAGGTTATTTTATCCAATTCCTCTTGAACAGATTTCCAAAGTCGAAGGAGAGATGCAAGTCAACGTCTAGACAATCCACTAAAAGTCCAAAAGCGCAAAAATCGTGCATGATACATCAAGAAATTTAGAAAGAATATTTTGTTGTTCTATGTTTTCCAGGACATTAACAATGGATTTTGACGTGCGGTTGCTCGTATTGTCTTGGTGCAGTTCTACCGAGTGATGGCAGTGTGGGTAAAGAGAAGGTATTTCGCATTTGAAAATAGGGTATAAAATACGTTCCTGATAAGACGTGCAGTTAACAGTTTCCTGCAGTCTCTTTAATCTTTATTTGCCGTTATATCAAAAAGCAACAACAGTCATAAATCCATTTGAAAAACTTTCTTTAGATTCTTTGAACCAGCTATAAGATAATTTTCTTCTGTTTTATGGTAATAAATGGATCATCGTTTTATTGCGGTCATTTATATATACCCAAGTTTCATCTACCGTAACAACATTTTTCCATTTTTGTCCGAATAATTGTTTCTCATAGAGAATTCTGCAAGGAAATCCTTGATTTCGGCGATATATCGTGGAAAAAAATTATGTACCTTGAAAAAAAAAGGAGGGTAGTGCTATATCACTCGTTCTACTGGGCCGATTGTCGAAATTCAAATTGCGTTACGTTTGCGATAGCATTGTTCTAATATAGGTATTTTAGCACAAAATCGAACATTTTCCAAAATAACATGCCAATGGTTTTTCATATTTTGATTCTACGACTCAAATTATGCCTAAATAGTAAATTTTATAAAATTTGATGAAAAATTTAAGGAGAAATATAAAAGATTTTCTTGGCACATTTTTTCAGTTTGCACCAAAAATAAATCACTCGGCTAACTTCTTAATTTATAGCAACCTATTTTACTTCCATTTTTTTCATTGTACACTAGTGGAAAAAAGGTCACGTTCATTACTTTCAAATAATTTTAACAAAGTTGGTAAACAACATTTGGCGTTATTATCACTTGCAACAATTATGCCAAATTTCAAAGCTCGTCAGTATGTAAATTCACGTATATCTTATGAAATTTTGAATAAAAACTCTAATTTTTTAGAGGCGTGTCTGAAAATACATCTACTTTAAGGTGATGTTAAAAATTTTATAGGTTATATTACAAAAATGCTTTCGAAACATTTACAAAATATATTTAAAAATAAAAATTTAAAAAATAAATCATAAAAGAATGGGCGAATTATATTTGGATTAAGCCTAAATTTCGAATTCTGGAAGAAGGAATAACTAAGTTTAATGAAAAAAGAGATATTAATAAACATATATCAAATTCAATTAACATAGATGAGCTGAAATTTTGAGAGCTAAGTTTTTAAAAGCTACTAGTGCGATTCTTGCAAATCTTGGCAGTTTGGCATAATTTGAATCGTAGGATCGAAATATGAAAAACAATTGTCATGTCATTTCAGAAAAAGTCTATTAGAACAATGCTATATATAAATCTAATAGGTATCCTAAGTCGCGCTTTCGAGACAGGAAAAACGCAATTTGAATTTCATCAGTCGGCCCAGTAGAACGGGAGATATAGAACTCTCCCATTTTTCTTCCCGCGGTGTACATGACGTTTTTTTCGCCTTTTTAAGGTTCAAATCAGCATTGCTCACTTTGTTTGCAGTTGATACTGAGCATTTTAATGTTTATGCAACTGTCCTTCGACTTCGAAGATTTTCTTTTAATACTAAAGTTCTTACGTTTGCAACATTTGTAACATTCTTTTTTTTTCTTCGATGTGTTCTTTGAACATTTCTTCTCCTTGAAAACAAACTTACATAAGACATTTTTTACCTTTTTCATTGACAATATTATCAATCGTTGCTTACGATACTGAAAAATCATGGCTTTCACAACATTGTTTCATAACTACATACGAATAATTTTCTTCGAAAAAAAGCACAAACGTAGTATTCAGCCCATTGCTTCTTTAAAAGCGACATTTTACATGTAAACAAAATTGTCAAATAGCTGACGATAATTTACAATTTCAGAAATATAGCTGCAGTTAAAAAATTTCCAGACAGCCTCTATTTCTTTAATAAAAGCAAAGTCGTCAAAAATGAGCGAACAGCCTCTGTATCATCACTTTAAATTATTATAAATTTTAATGAATTCAGGATTATCTCTACGACATACTGAATAGTTACAAGCATTGACTAAGTATTTAATTTCAACATAAATGGCATAAATACGAATCGTACGTGCATTTGTTTGTACATATATATGTACCTCGCATAACTCAAGAGCGAGTAACCGTAGAACGTTGAATGGTACTGCTAATAACATGCGCGTCTGCAGTTCCCTTTTTTGTTGCAACCGGTTGCACCAATCGCATATAAACATGTGTATATTCTCACTTCTCGGTGAGCTTAGATTTTTTTATCCTTATATGTCATTAAATTGCTCATTTTTTGCTTTAAAAGTGATTGAATTATGTGGTTTTTATGTTCCGGTTAAAGGTTTCACGCCTTTTGTTAATCTGTATGCAATAATTCCAGAATTATCAAAAATTTAAAAGTGGCGAGTTAAGCCTAATGAATCCCCATTTGTTTACATTTAAAACGCAGTAAAATATGTTTCTGCACCTTCAATGTTTTTTTGCCGAGTGGGACCAAAAGTAAACATTTACTTTTGTGCACCGATAAATCTGCCTTCTTGCCCGCTGACCAAATTGCTTGTTTTTGTGTGGAAACATTAATTTTAATTGTAAAAAAAAATTAACGGTTTTAACTGGATTTGGTGTTTTATGTTTTCTGTACTTTTACAATTTTTAATGAAGATGTTTTGAGTTTTTATATATTTTTGCTTTGTCGCGAGTGAGAACTGAATTAATTGAATGAGAAATATATCTTTAATGAAATTTGAGCAAACAAGTTTAAAAGAAATGCAGCAAGAAATGTGTATAATTTAATAGGCAATACGAGGAAGTCACGTGGTGTCCACATCAGTGCATTGAGGCATTTTATTAAACTGAAGCTGATGAATTGAATTTCAGAAATATGGAAAGAGTTAATGTGTATTATATCATACTAACCATCTTAAATAATTTTATTTCTATTATGTTTATTTGAAAAAATTTAATCTTCTCAGTGACAATAAAAAACGTTTGCCAGTGACTTTTAGTACAAGTTTTTAATCAAAGAACTTCCTGCTTTCTAGTGACCATTCATCCCTTGGATCATGACTCACGAACGTTCTCGGATGTTGGATAGGTACACTATCGAACACCGACTCAAGTACACTCACGGTTGGACAACAGAAGAACTGACTTGGCAAGCAGAGGGACCGAAAAGAGAATGGGAAAGGAGCCACGATTCGAATAAAATTGCTAGAGCTTGGATTGCTAAGCATTTAAAACTCGAAGTAGGTACATATGATACTGTCCGATATTAGATTAAATAATAAATACCTTTGCGCAGAGAATAAAGATGATCACTCTATATACACTCACGTTTGTGAAAATTGCAACACCAAGAAGGAATCGTCATAATTGAATGCAATTTAATACACAGTTGAGTGGTAGTGGTACAAATAAATGATTAAATGTTCAAAGCAAACAAACAAGAACAAGAGATCCGAATCAGTATTTTGTGTGGCCACCACGCGCCGCAATAAGTGCTGCTACACGACGTGGCATGGAGTCAAACAAAGTTTGAATGTCTGACTGAGGAAGAGCATTCCATATCGTTTGTACGCGTACCCAAAGTTCGTCTGCAGACGCAACAGGACGAGGATCACGAGCAAGACGCCGACCAATGACATCCCACACATGTTCAATTGGCGACATATCCGGGGAACACGCAGGCCAAGGAAGAAGCTGTACCTGCTGCGCTGCAAAGAAGGATTTAACAATCCGAGCAGTATGAGGGCGGGCATTGTCCTGTTGAAATACAGCGCCTGGCAAGCTTTGAAGGAAGGGAACAGCTTCGGGCTGTAGAACTTCACGGATATACCGGTTGCTGTTCAGATTGCCCACAATTCGTAGCAATTGAGATCGTCTATGATATGCTATGGCGCCCCAGACCATAACTCCGGGTGTTCGTCCACTGTGGCGTTCGATAATGCACTCCGGAAGGTGGCGTTCACCGGCATAGCGTCTGACACGAATGCGGCCATCATGGTACCACAAATTAAAGCGGGATTCGTCAGAAAACACGACATGCTGCCAATCAGCACGCCAGTCTCTATGCTGATTGGCCCATTGTAGCCGCAGGCGGCGATGGTCGTGCGTTAGGGGGATCCTGTATAAAGGAGTCCGTGCGCGCAGTCCACACTGCAGCAGACGTCTACGAATTGATGAAGCACACAATGAAACACCTGTAGCTATTGACCACAGTGCTGCCAATTGTCTAGAGGAAGCTGTACGGTCCGTCCGCGCCATGCGGACCAGGTGTCTATCATCGCGAGCTGACGTCACATTTCGGGGTCCACTCCCGGATTTCCGAGTTGTCCGACACTCGTCCGTCCACTGCTTCCAAACGCGCATCACTGTGCTGCTGTTACGCTGCACACGAGAGGCTACTGCACGATACGACAATCCAGCTTCACGAAGGCCGATGATTCTCCCTCGTTCAAACTCTGTAAGTTGTTCAAATCTCGCTCTCTTTCGTCGACGAGGCATAAGTACAGATTGAGTTAACCTTTACCACTAGCAGATAACCACCGATAACCATACACGCCTCGCTACAGCCGTCTATTTATTCGGATCCATCAGCCGTTCAGAGGGCGCTGCTCAGAATACGCATGCGCTACGGATTTGCAATTCTAATCATTTGCATATCATGCGCTACTTTGCATTTCCTGAAAATTTCAGCTCACTCGCGTAAGTCCTTCATGGTGTTGCAATTTTCACAAACGTGAGTGTACTTACCATGAACGATTACGGCTACTTGAGCAAAAAGCGTGCCAAAAGCTGTCAGCAGTGATGCGAAATTTGATAGTATATTTAATGCTATATCTCCTTACTTCCTTTAAGGAAGTATTATTATCTCGAAAATTTTGGGTATCATGTTTCAACGGAAATATCCACTTTGATCATTCCCGAAACTATCTGGGCTATTTTTTTGTGTTACGCCTGTACGTACGGAAACAACAAAGGATTCTTTTTTTTTCTAAAATGACTTGTAAAATGGATTCAAAGGAAATTTTTTTGTGATGTCTATACGTATATACGTACATATATACATAAGTTATGCGTATCTATATGTATGTATGTACGTATATATGTATGTATGTACGTATATATGTATGTACGTATGTATATGTATGTATCTCGCATAAGGTAAAAACGATTTGCCGTAGAAAAATATAAAATTTTGTATGTGCGACTGCTATAACATTTAGTTGTGCACTTCACTTTTTTATTTTTTTATTGCAATCGGCAATACCAAACACACACACACACACACACACATATATATATATGCGGGCAATGTTTCCGGAAGTATAGAAGAGAATTCAGCTTGCAGTCGTCGTGAGCGAGGGTAAAGGCTTATAGATGAAGACAACAAAATATGAACTTGACGAATTTCCAATCTTTATTTCCACGCATATAAAATCATCTCAGTACATATTTATCCAATCAGAATGAAATCTGACGCATTTCCAAGATTCAATTATAATGAAATATGACAGATTGCTATGTACACTGCGGAAAAAGAAAGCCGGGGGGGGGACAGTTCTGTGTCTCCCGTTCTACTGCGCCGATTGACAAACTTCAAATTGCATTTTCAATGTCTCGCAAGCGCGACTTAGGATATGTATTAGATTTATATATAGCATTGTAATAATATAGGTATTTTGATACAAAATCGGACTTTTTCTGAAATGACATGCCAATGATTTTCCTTACTTCGATTCTACGACCCAAATTATGCCAAACTACTAACTTTTGTAAAAATCGCAACAGTAGTTTTTAAGAAATAAGCTCTCAAAATTTTAGCTCCTCAATGTAATTGAAATTGATATATCTTTATTAATATGTCCTTTTTATTAACTTACTTGATTCCTTCTTGCACATTTCGAAATTTATGTTCATTCCAAATACAATTCACCCATTTTTTTATTTATTTTAAAAATTTATATTTTTAATTAATTTTTATAAATTTTTCGAAACGAATTTCGAATTATAATCTGTAAAAGTTTTACCATCATCTTAAAGTAGAAGTATTTCTAAGCATATCTGAAAAAAATTAGAGTTTTTTATTCAAAATGTCCTAAGATATACGTGAATTTATATATTTGCGCGCTTTGAAATTTGGCATATTTCTCAAAAGCGATAATAACACAAATGTGGTTTACGCACTTTGTTAAAATTAGTTGAAAGCATGATCGATAACATTTTTTCCGCTCGTCTGCCATGAAAAAAAGAAGAGGAAAATAGGTTGTTATGAATTAAGAAGTTAGCTTGGCGAAAACTCAAAAAAATAAGCCAAGATAAATTTTTGAATTTCTCCTTAAATGTCGCACCAGATTTTGTAAACTTTATTAGCTTGGCATAATCTGAGTCGTAGAATCGAATTCATTGGCATGTCATTTCAGAAAAAGTCTGAGTTTGTGTCAAAATAGCTACGTTAGAATAATGCTATATATAAATCCAATATATATCCAAGGTTGCGCTTTCGAGACATGAAAAGCGGAATTTGAATTTCGTCGAACTGCCCAGTAGAACGTGTGATATAGAAATGTCCCATTTTTTTTTAGTCCAAAGGGGCTTTGTACCTGAAGGAGTATTGTTTTCGCTTTGCGATTTTGCGTTGGAAACATTAAAAGTCTGAATCACTTTTCAAACTTTTGCCACCAAATCTTTCAGCCCTGTGTTATATTTCAAGAAATTAAATAATGAAGAATCTGCATAAATGTATGTATATTTCTCCAGATGTGATAAAACAACGGTACCTCGAGACATCCAATTTTGAATAACTTACGTTTCCACCCGAATTTGGAATTTGGAATTTGTTTTATTATTTGTTTCATATTTTGTAAAACTTTAACAAATTTTTGATGAACAATCTCAAACGATTTAAAAGCGACCAATGGCAACAATCTACGGGGAAAAGAAAACTTTTTATCTAAAGCGCGCGGAACTGTGCGTCGGAAATTCTAAAGATATACTCATTTTAAAATTATTTTGCCATATTGCTGTTGAACTGAATTTTGAGAAGAACATGATATTTAATAAATAAAGGTAACACACAAAAAGTTTAAAAACGCCCCTTTGGACGCAATTTAAAGTCTGACGAGTTTCAGATTTTTTTTTTCCCAGCAGTTTACATTATTGGTTCTTAAAATTACGACGCAGGCATTTTAAACAGCGAAGCAGAGCAGCTGGAATATTTTAGCAGCTGCGGAAGCTAGAACAAGAATGACGTAAGTAGCTGCCAGAGGCATTTATACCAGAGTAGGTGCGATTCTGGAGACAAGCCATAATTGGTTAATGTTAGTTTTGGTTGCCTTTTGCAGTAGCGTTACATAACGTAGGAAGATCTCGAATTTGGGAGAACGGATGCATTTAGAAGCAGAGCACCAAAGAATGTTTAAAGCAGCTATCGTATTTTATTATACCGTGTACACACACACACACACACACACACACACACACACACACACACACACACACACAC
>KK120823.1:56437-84741 GCA_000611955.2 Stegodyphus mimosarum
GCGCACGCGCACGCGCACGCGCACGCGCACGCACACACGCACACGCACACACAGAGACACGCAGACACGCACACACAGAGACACACAGACACACACTAAACTTTTGCAGAAAGAGGCTAAGTTTTAAAAAGAAATACATTTTAAAATTGAGAATCAAAACTAAAGATGGTCGCTTGCTATTTCTGATAATTTACTTAAAGTTGATAATCAATCATATTAAAATTTAAAGGGTAATAATCTGAAATATCAAAACCTGAATAATGCGAAAGAACTAACTGTATCCCATTTCGTTCTGAATGACCTTCTGAGCTGAGCATTTGAAGATAAGAGTAGAATAAACAAAAAAGTAGAATTGAAATTGGAAAAGAAAAATGAAAAATATGTAACTTATTTATACCCCCATGCTAACAAAATCATGGGATTACTCCTACGTGTTAAAGTCTCGCACAAAAACATCTTTAATACATAATTTAAAAAATAAAATTAGTATGAAAATATCAAATATAATTGCATGGAAACTCTAGTAGAACCAGGTCAATTTGCATTGAAAACACATCCGTCAATCTAACCTTAGAATTTAAACGTACTAAATGTTTGACTCATAGCAAATTTGCAAATAATAATTTGGTACTGTTCTGCTACACCGAACGGATTCAGAAATGTATGTGTGAGCATATATGTGTATATGTATAAACGCATTCTCATTTACATATATGGATGCATACATGAACACTTCCATCCATCCATCCATGCATCTTACGTACATTTATGAATTCAGTCCTGATAACAGAACAGTAACAAATAATTTTGTAAAAAGCATGATTGTAGAAGATTATTAAACTTACTTGGTATTATTATTATTAAATTCAAACTATTAACTCTGAAAATGCTTACTGAGCTTTCTTTTTCTTGTACTAGCAAACAAAAAAAAAAAAAAAAAAAATTAAGAAAACTTGCAAAATTTTGTAGTCAGCATTCAAACAATATGTACAAATCAAAATGGTGCTATTCCTCTTTTCTTGTTAAGAACGCTTAGAATAATTGAGTGGAGTATTATAATCTGAAACATCAAAACCTGAATCATTCAAGAGAATTGTATTACGTTTCGTTATCTGTACCACGTATTTTACATATATTATTTATACATAGGTATTTAAAAGCATACATTTTCTTCGCGTAAAGAGACCCGTGTTATTAACAAGAAAACAGAAATGAATTCTAATGAATATCTTTTTATGAATTTCCATTAACTTCTGTATCACAACATTTTGGTACCGATTAATATTATTTCTATACCGCAGATCTTACCTAGAGCAATATTAATATTATTAATAGTGTTAAAAGGTCGTGAATTCAGAAGAATAATTGCTTTAGTGTACTGGATTTCATTTCCTAATTGAATTAAGTCATATTTCTTTCAATTATTTGCAACCGTAACCTTAATGTCATTAATCAGGTTGAACGTTTTTAGTGATATTCATCCCTAGCATTCATTCTTCGAATTAAGTACGCTAATCTCAGTAGAATAAAACTGATGCAATTAACCATTCTTGTTATCTTCTGTTCGAAAAATGTTCAATTCATCAATGGTTTACATCAATGTTTTAGCATTCCGATAGCATTTATGAGAAGAATTAATGTCCCCATTATAATTACTTTTTCTTTTTGATATTTTATAACAATGTATCACATTTTTACTTCCTTGTACGAAATAAAGGAAGTATTGTAATCACGAAAAATTCCGTGTATCATATTTCAACGAAAATATCCATTTTGTTGAAATCCTCTGTGTTTCTTTCGCCATTTGCCACTACCCCACAGTTTTTCTATTTTTTGTGTGTGCGTTTCATTTTCTGGATCGACAAAACTGTATTTATGGTTCACTTTGAAATATTCGAAACGTTCCTCTTTCTGATTTTCAGTGCAGTATGATTTCCACGAAACGAAATAGTTTTTTTTCGGTATTTCCCTTAGTTGTTCCTAATGCTCATGGATCGGTTTGGCACCTTCGTAAGGAAACGTTGGTTTTTCTCACGGCAAACTAAACCAAAGGTCCACTGTTGTGGTAGAATCCGTCCCGCATTGTTTTTGCGCTTTGTGAATATAATTGTACTTTCTTTCATCTACTTCGAGGTTCATTCAATTTTCCGTTTTCAACCTTTAAGCAAAGAATTAGCTATTACATGTAGCTATCACAGTCCACAACTGTTCCGTGACTGATTTCCAAGTGCTTTTCACATATCATTTCGTGAACATACCTGTACTTTCTTTCATCCACTTCGAGGTTCATTCAATTTTCCGTTTTCAACCTTTAAGCAAAGAATTAGCTATTACATGTAGCTATCACAGTCCCCAACTGTTCCGTAACTGATTTCCAAGTGCTTTTCACATACCATTTCGTGAACATACCTGTACTTTCTTTCATTTACTTCGAGGTTCATTCAGTTTTCCGTTTTTGACCTTTAAGCAAAAAATTAACTGTTACATGTAGGTATTACAGTCCACAACTGTTCCGTGACTGATTTCCAAGTGCTTTTCACATCATTTAACTAAAATTAATTCTTCGCTCCAACCATAAATAAACTTCACACACTTCAAGAAACTCAGTTTCGATGACTCAAACCATATATGTCTTTCCGAATACTTCTTTTACTGCGATAAGTTGAAAGTTTGAAGAGCCACTGAATTTCGATTCCGAAATACAGTTTCGTTTCATGATTATCATCACAAGTAACAATTAAAGGAAAACGCCTTTTGATTGAAAGAATCTAACAGATTTTTTTCCTCTGTTCTGCGAAAATCCCAAATTTTCAAATAGTTTTTCATTGATTTTTGACGTATTAGGAAAAAGACGTGACTGATAAAAAATGGCGGCGACTTGTTTTGAAAATGTGGCAGTAAAAGGTTACCAGCGGGGATATTCCATTTGGCGTCGGTTGCATCATTTATGGCGATTTTATCGCGGGCGATGACGAAATGGTTAAGTAAAAATAAAAATAAATAATCATGTATTAGTTCTGCTTAAAAATGAATTTAGAGAGTGAATTTCATTCAAATAATAAATTAAAATACTGAGATGAGGTTTTTACGTAAAATTTAAAAAATAAAGGATTAAAATAATTTTATGTACATATAAAACTGTACGAAAATTTGTATAGTTTTATATGTATGAGTTAACAACTTAATTAATTTATTTACATACATATATTATTTAATAATATAAAAAACTTACACAAAATCGAAACCGTATATATGCGTATAAAATTTATTAACAGCTAACTTTTACTGCGCAAGCATTATTTACGTTATTCAATAAATCTTTTATTTCAATCATTACTCGAATATAACTGCGTTTTAAAAGGAAAAGCACTAAAGTAAATGAATTCAGATTTATATCCATTTTAAAATCACCTTAAAAATATTTAAGGCTTTTTGTAATATTTTAACTACATTTCGCAGGGGAAATTCAACCACTCATTTTCCTAATGGCTATTAACTGCAACAAAGTCCATAAAATAAAAGACAATTTTTTTTTGTTTCCTGATCGTTAACAAGGCTTTGCTGTTAACACTGTATTAATTGTCAACACAGAGTTTTCAAAATCCAGCATCGCAGTATACGTGATTAGAACCATTGCCGTTTCAACTAATGACTTATTAGGCACTCTTGTGGGATGTCTAAATGAGCTTGAAAGGCTGTTTTCAAGCTCTCATTGCTTCTTATTGCTATGAGCATTAGCGAAATTAATGCTTTCACTGCATCATATTTATATTCTGTCTAATCTTTTTAGTGATGCTGAAGTAATATTTGTTTAAGAAAGTATAGGCCTTGTTTTAATCCTTTGTAATGGATACAAACCATAAAAGTTTGATTAAATTCTATTTTGTAGTACGGATGATAGTATTTTAGTTGCATTTAAAATTTAGAATTCGGCTATTTCTGAGTTATAAATTTTATTGTGGAAGGAAAGTAATAAAATTAACGTTCCTAATATACTATGATTATTTCAGCTCACAAATTACGTAACATACTGTCATTGACGTCACTTCTGTTGCATAAAGTTATACTATTTTACTCTCTAATTAACAAGACCTATTAGGCTGCCTCCAATAATATTGCTGTGTGCGTAAGGGTTTATAATAGATTGAATGCACACATATCCGACGATAGGCAAGTGAAATTTATTTATCAAGAGAAACTCTTCAAGGTTCTGGAATTTTCCACAGAAATTCTATTACAGGTGTTTACAGTGTCACAAAGTACAATAATTAGTTACTCTTCAAATTACTGAAACGCTAAACACAACGCAATGCAAAGCGCATCTAATGGGAAAGCTAATACGATCTTACGCTGAACTAAAAACTCGCAACAATTACAACG
Organism: Stegodyphus mimosarum; assembly: GCA_000611955.2. Taxonomy (NCBI): domain Eukaryota; kingdom Metazoa; phylum Arthropoda; class Arachnida; order Araneae; family Eresidae; genus Stegodyphus; species Stegodyphus mimosarum. Next base: position 60,818 of record KK120823.1, read on the forward strand.
ATAGATAACTAAACAACTGGGAACAGATGCTCTCTCTGCGGCCTTATATGGTTTTCAGTCAGCCGCCGAGATATTTCCAGTACTTTCTACTTCTGGAAATTACTGGAAAGCAATATGAGGATCGAATTACTGTCAGGTAACATAGTGGTCAATTACATTTATTCAGTTACAATACTTATTACGGTGATACAGAGACCGGACAAAAATGTCGCCAAATGATCGCCAAGTTTGGCGACTTTGGCAATTTCTTACTGAATTTGGCAACAAAATAAGTCTCCAAAACCGTTGTCAGCTTGGCAATATCTTGCCAATTTAACGAGATATCCATTTACTCAATGTTAAATGGACTTGCCCTGTATTCTTACTTTCCTGCACAGTTTATTTCATTTAGATTTTTTTATGTTATATTACACATAAAAATAAAATAATTTCACATATAATTGCACTAAATTCAGTTATCTATGTACAAAATTCGTAACAACTGGTGAAAATGACTGGTGCTAGGATTATTAGCTGTGAGGTGTAATAGATTGAATTCTGTAACGAAGATTTTGAAATCTTAATGATTGCTGTGTTAGATGAGAGGTGTTAAGATAGCTGAACAAGATTATAGGTGATTTTTTGGTCGTCCATATTCTGCTGCATAAAACAACGCTATTAAAGTTATGAATCAAAGTAAAACTTGATTTGGACTGATAAAATGGTTTCTCTGAATTACATATATGATTAGAAAATAGCAGTAGAAGTATGTGCCTACTTGGTTTATTTAATAATTGAATTGATTAGGTCTGTTTGGATAAGGCAGTTGGATAACAGAAGATATCAAACGAGAAATTGAAAGCAAATATACTGAGTTTCCTTTAACTGAAAAACTGAACTTCATTCTATATTTACGCCAGTAAGTTCCCAGCCGCATTTACATCACTAATCTAGATTCATGAAGCACACGCTAATTTCTATCTCATATTGGTCTACTTGATTCACGGCCCGCCTTATCAAAACGACTCCAAGGTTATCGCCAAATTTACAAACCACACGCATATAGTTTGTGGGTCCTATATCTCCGTAAGTGATTTTACTATGGCATCAAAAGGTCTCTCTTTACCAAAGGATTGGCGCCACATGAATTTGGAAAGATACAACTCTAGATGATGTCGAGCCGTACCTCTTTGCTTTTTGTTTCGTCAGATAATAGAGCCCTACAATTTTTCCACATTTGGGTGGTATCATGATCGATTGTTGGATCAACAAAATTAAATGTCAGATTCGCGGTTAAATGGCTGTAATCAGCCTTTTCAAGCTTGTCTGTTTATACGCTCGCCAGCAATCTGAATATCGTCGCCCTTTCACTACGTGGTCTCCAGTCGTTGATGTTGATGTGCCTGCTTTCCGATTTAGAACGTGAGTAAGAAGGCACTCGCCACTTTCACGGCATAACTCGCCGTTTATCCCCTGTTGTGGAAGTACCTTGCAAGCGTTGTTTCTGCGTAGCATGAAAAAACCCTCGTCAATTTCGAGTATTTTTCCAGGGCCACCTATTCGTTCTTTAGGTTGTCGAAGTAAATCTAAGGAATAGAAATCTCCCATAAAATTTTTCCAGTCAGTCGTAGTATTTTGACAGATACTGAGCTATTTACCGCACCACTTGGAAGACGTTAGTCCCTGTGCTCAACAGTGGATGAAACGCTGCGCTGTTAGAAATGGTATTTTGGAATTGCTAAATCAGTTATCAGACCGAAGTTTTCGTTTACAACTTTTCACATTGCACCTCCACATACTTTTGTTTATAAACAGTCTCATTTCATAGCCATTTGTGCATATTCGATTGTGAGGTATCCTTAGAAAAACGATACGGCATCTCCTCACTCTAAATCATCTCTAAATTAAAATCTGTCAACTTTTTTGCAATATTTAAACTGAAAAAAAGACTATTACAACGTCACGTGCTTCGTCAAATTCGGCAAACAGAACTCGAAAGTGAAAGTACAGTTTTTTACATAGTTTGAAAACACTATTTTTATAACGTTGAAATTAAAAAAAATTATTATGATATCACGCGGCCCGTTAAGTTCTTGAAAGTACCGTTTTTTACGTAATTTGTCGATTTATCATGGGGCTATGAAAATCAAGTAGTACCCTCATATTTATATTACGAACTTCAATATTTTATTTTGTTCCACTAATTCATATTCCCGTATACATTATTAACTTCCATCATTGCATTTACGTCTTAATTTTATACATTATTTACAAAATTTTCCCTCATTTTTTATCATACCATTGTGTTTTTCTCAATAATTATCAGTGTTTTACAGCCCCTATTAATTTTCATCGCATAGTTAAAGGGCTAACTTTCATTTCCGCTTTAGATCACTAAGTTTTGTCATTTATTTGCTTCATGTCATGTGACTGTTATATCCTTCTTGATAAAGAAGAACCAGTGAAAAGTATAGGGTAATGAAGCAACTCTAATTTTCATTCTTCACATTAACTTTCATCTTCTGTTTAGGACACTAAATTTTACCGTCTCTTTTTTCCTTCTGTTTCTTTGTTATATCTTAATGATAAAGAAGAACCGGTAGCGTAATGGCAGACCGCACATTCAGTTGAACAATGTTAAACAAATTACGCACACTGCGCACGCCCAGAAGAGAATTTGGCCGAATTACGACTTTGGCGTAATTTTAAAAGACGATAAATATGGTATATAGTTGATGTAATGTTATCTAAACGTAAACAGTTCGAGGTTTTAAAACTTGTTAGGTTGTACGTTGCTTCATTACTTAGGTGTAAACATCAATTGTAAACTCCCCAAATTTTCATTTAAGAAGGATTACAAAACAGGAAACATTACATGACGTTGTTTATTGATTGTACTTCTGAAGAATAAACGCAATAGATTATTTACTATGCGTTCCATTCATAAATGCTTTAACAGCTTAAGGAATATATTAAGTTTAAATTACTGAATTAAAAGCAACGAAATTATTACAAATAACTGATATTAAAAATGTAACGTTTATGAACAAAATAAACCAAAATGAAATGAAAAGAAGCAAGTGCAATAGACACAAAAAAAGTGTCCATAGTATAGCAATCCTAAGGAGTCGCTAAGGCGTACATGACGAACAGGCTTGTGTAGGGTGGTTTATTTTTATTCTCCAGTATTTTCTCCGACGCCAACAGTAAACTATTGAGCATGCGCAGTAAGCGAAATTCGTTAACATTGATCAACTCAATGTGCGGTTTGCCACTACGTGAACCGGTACTTACGTAAAAACTCGTCGACCATTTTTACGTATTAAAGAAAACGCCAAACTACGCGATTATTCTCCAACAATGGAAAATTTTTTTCAAACACGCTGGGTTTGGTATAACCTTGATTACAAGTGTTAGTTACTATTGAGTAAAGACTCCTTTTTTCTCCTCTATCAGCCTTTTAGAAAAAAAAAATGATTACAATTTGGGACCTGCCTACTAAAGAAGAGCATCCTTTTGAATATTTTCAAAGTTATGGAAACTTACCGGCCTCAAAAAGATGTTTTAATGTATATGATATGGCGTTTTATTTAAAAATTGAGAAGCAATGGCGTTGCAACGTTAAGGCTTGTGCGAAGCGAGTGTCAGTTCGAAAGGGAACATGGTTCGAGGGTTTGCCACGACTGACGTCGTCTCTTGTGGTCGACGGAATTTCCGTAAATACCTAGGAACCAAAATGTTTTCATGCTGTTTCTCCGTTACATCATAATGATAAAGAAGAACCGGTACTTACGTAAAAACACGTCGACCATTTTTGCTTATTAAAGAAAAGACGCCAAACTACGCGATTTTTCTCCAAAAATGGAAAAGTCTTTTTCAAACACACTGGGTTTGGTATAACCTTGATTACACATGTTAGTTATTATTATTGAGTAAAGACTCCTCTTTTTCCCCTCTATCACGCATTTTAGAGAAAAAAAAATGATTAAAATTTGGGACCTATCTACTACAGAAGAGCATGCTGTTGAATATTTCCAAAGTTATGAAATCTTATCGGCCTCAAAAAGATGTTTTAATGGCCGCGATATGGCGGTTTATTTAAAAATAGAGAAGCAATGGCGTTGCAACGTTAAGGCTTGTGGGAAGCGAGTGCCAATTCAAAAGGGAACGTGGTTCGAGGGTTTGCCGCGTTGTCTCTTGTGGTCGACGGGATTTTCCGTAAGTGCTGAGGAACCACTTAAAATCGTAGATTAAAGAAGCGGCCTTGCCATATCACTATAACATCTCATGTAAAATATTTTCTGTAATTTTTGTATGTATATGTAAATTTTCCAAATTGTTTATGTAAAAGCAACTATCTATGTAAAATTTCTAAATTGTAAAAGTTGAATTTTTAAATAAAAGGTAGCTTGGGGTCGGTTCCTCTTGGGATAGCCGGTAGTAGGTAGCCCCACATCATGGACAATCAACCGATATGCCTAAATGGTGTTACGGTTGTCTATGTTGTGGTTCCCTGTCCTGCCATATCACTAATTTTCTTCCTTAACATACACATTAACTTTCATCTTCTGTTTCGGCACTGAGCTTTTATCTTTGCTAACGTTTTGTCTTTTATTTTTGCTAACGTTCTGTCTTTTATCTTTTTACATTTGCTTCATGGCGTTTATTTGTTATATTCTTCATGGTAAAGAAGGACCATTTATAGGCTAATGAAGCGGTCTTGATTGTTAACCTCTAATTATTCATTGTTTAAATAACATTAACTTTCATCTTCTGTTCCGTCAGTGAGCTTTTATCTTTGTTAATGTTTTGTCTTTTATCTTTTTGCATTTGCTTCATGGCGTTTCATTGTTATATCCGTCATGGTAAAGAAGGATCATTTTAGGCTAATGAAGCGGCCCTGATTGCTAACCTCTAATTATTCCTTGTTTACATAACATTAACTTTCATCTTCTGTTCCGTCACTGAACTTTTATCTTTGCCTTTATCTTCTTACATTTGCTTCATGGTGTTTCATTGTTATGTCCTTCATGGTAAAGAACAACCATTTAAACGTGTAGGCTAATGAAGTGGCCGTGATTGTTAACCTCTAATTTCCTTTACATAACATTAACTTTCATCTTCTGTTTAAGATATTAAGCTTGCAAGGACTGTGCCGGTAACTAAGCGCAACGTATGACAAATCCTTGAATAGACGTTAAAGCAACTTATTGCTGTATCTAAGATGAAGCAGGACTTAGGAAGCGTGTAAAAGACCCTTTTATTAACAACTGAAAATAATTTAACAGAAGGCCCTTCTTGTGCTTAAAAAGCCGCCAGCGCTTATGGCGTAACTCAAAAGTAATGAATTCTAATAAAAACTAGGATAATCGTAGATTGTTCAAAGGCTATGCAGAACTGATTAACGCGCTGGTTGGCTCAAACCTATACCGGCGTAAGAAGCACTATTAGCAAGAACAAAGTAATGCCGAAGAAAAGAACTCTAGAAATTCAACTAATAACGTGGCCTTCAGCAGGCGGAACACGCTCTGATTAAACAATCTAAAACTTTCCTTTAAGTACTATCTCTTTGTATGTCATTTGAATACACGAGAACTAAAAATTAGCGAAAACGAAAAGGGCAAGTGACAGTAAAGATTTTTAACATACAATAACTGGTTAGGTAAAAATAAATTAATCCTTACAAGCTTCATACTTGTTTGCCTTATGTTGTTTCACTGTTATATTCTCCGTAGTAAAGAAGAGCCACATAAAAGTTTAAGCTAATGAAATAGGCTGGGAAAAAATCCATAAAAAATACTCTTGGCTTATTATAATACCGTCCAATATTCGCAGCACTTTGGCATCTATTCAGAAGCCTTTTATCTCCTTTACGGGGTTTTCACTATTCTACAAACTTTCATTTTTTTCCCTAAAAAATTACTATGCATGTATACTTGTGATTATTTTCTGGTGTCAGCACATATCTTTAATCGAGTGACTCTGGAAAAATACTTTGCTTCCACTTCTCATTTAAGTTTTTTGTTATTCCTTTCCTTTATTTTATACTGTACTTTATCAATCTTAATGGAAAATTTCAGTGCGTTTTCAATCGATATTTTATGAGCAATACTCATGAAATATTGATTGCGTACGTTACAGCATCAGTTAATGCATTTTTATTGAGAACTTAAGTTTTGGAATTAATTTTAATGCTTCGGCAAAATTCACTCAAAACGCAATAAGTCCCAACGTTTTGAAATTAAAATTTAATTAATATAAGTGCACCACATTTATGTAAGATATTAATATCAAATAAAACTTGTAAAAATAATAATTTATAACTTGTAGTGTTATACTACCTCTTTATTGCAAGAGGCAGTTTTCTTCTCCATGCTTTGAGCAGATTTAGATTTTCTATCGACTCAGTTTGTTAATGTTATTTGCAGAGAGGTCATATAAATCCTCCTGCACTGCAAGTTTGTTATATCTCGATTAACGTAATCTTTCGCTTGAGTAATGGGCGTCAGCAAAGATAACGTTCCTTTTACGGGAGTTTATATATCACTAGTTGCGAGGTTATCTTCTCTCGTAATAGCCATCAACAGACTTAATACTTTCGCATTACTCATCGGCTAATGTTAACTGCTTATTTTGGAAGAGGATACAGAAGTAGTAAGCAGTTCGCTTCTCTTTTGGTGACCCTTTTATCGCCGGTTGAACTGATCATCCTTTTCGTCTGTAAATACAACTGAAATTCTGCGTTAATTGGCTAGTGACAGTTCGTTTGCTATTGTACATTAGCGTCTAACATTGTAATTAGCATCATTAAGATGCTTATTTGTAGTAACGTCAATAAGTACGCCATTTACCTACAAGCTGTGTTCCATGGAAAATCCCTAAAAGATAAAATGAAAATTCGAATCAATTTTCGAATATCGAAAAACTAAATATCTTAAATAATTAATTTAATACACTTTTCAGAATTTTGTTGTTATTAAGTTATTTTCTTCCTCGTTTTTGCATGCCTTCGTGGTGTAACGGTAGAACACTCGCCGCGTATTTCGAGAATTCCAGTTTCTGATGATTCCATGATGTCATTGCTCATTTCATGTAACCTGCTTCAAAATTACCTAATGACTCTGCGTTATTATCATTGCTTAAAAGAATATGAAGCAGATCTCATTTTACGAATACAATTATAAGAAAACTACGACATTTTCTTTTCCTTATAAAAAGTAAGCGATGCTAATATATTTTCAATAGTTTTATATTAGTAACTTTTTATATTTTCTAGGGATAAACATAAATATGCATAAATAAAATTTATATTAGACCGTTCAACTTCTTCATTCACTTTCAGTTTTATAATATATATATAGATATATAAATTCACAGTGAAGTAAAAAGTCGGAACGAAAATTAAATATAAAAAAGTATTTTATGTATACATAAAATGCGGCCTATAAGACGCACCGGTGTATGACGCGCACCATAATTTCAAACTGCATTAAAAAAATAAGTATATTCGCCGTACAAAGCACACCCTTTTCTATACGAAGAAACATGAAGGAGTTTTGTTCGTTGCTTTTATTTTTAAATTAAGCTACGTCGGAAATGTAAAAATACAAGAGCACGTGCATTTAATATTTAATAAATAAATATCTCGTAATTGCTGCTGCCATCCAGAAAAATCGAGAAAATGGGTTTTACCAGAATATTCCAGTGAATAATTAAAAAGCTTATAAAAGCCGAATTAAAACACTTCATCTCAGTTGTAGACGTGTTAAACGAATTGTTGTTTACCTAATGCTGTTATTGATTGTAGCGAATTCGCTGTGAGATTGGATTAACTTTCTGTGTTGCGAATTGAGTTCTGTTTAACGTTTAAGATATTGTGATACTGCACGAATATCTCAGTATTTTGTTTTATTTCGTGTGAAAAGAATAAATTTTATTAGCTTTTGAAAGACTTGTGCATTCAATCCATTACGAACCAGTACGCACGCAACAATACTCTTCCGGAAAAATAAGAACGCAGAGACAAGTCTGTATAACATTGAGTAAATGTCTTTCTCGCTAAATTCGAGAGATATCGCCATTCTGGCGATGGTATTGGCAATTAATATTTAACGCCGACTTGGCGAGAAATCACCAGAAGTGGCCAGACGTGGCGACATTTTAGTATTAGGCGACATATCACTGTATTAGGTATAGTAACTGATTTGATATACAACCGCAGTCGTATCCGGCCATCGTATGCCTTCCAGTACGTACAGTATAAATTATTTTTATTCTTATCTGATTATTGATACCGTTACGTGCATAAGGGTTTGCAATGGATTAAATGCACACAGAACGGGTAATAGCTTGACACAATTTATTTTCCCAAAAGGAACACTCTGCAGTTCTAGAACTCTTCACAAAATTACTCGTACAGCTCTTTTCAGTATCACAGAGCACAAGCAGTGGTTACCCCTTCAGTTACTGAGAATATTAAACACAACGCCATTCAAAGAGCATCTAAAGTGAGAAGCTCGCACGTAAATCTCTCAATACTCCGAATTGAACTCTGATTCTAAGAACTAATACTCTCTCCTGTCTCTTAGACAGTTTTCCCGCGACCACCTAGAACTTTCCATTACCTTCGATTTCTCGAGATTTCTGGAAGGCATATACAGTTACAGTTACAAAGATTTAGACCAATTACAGTTGTACAGGATTCCAACCAAATGTCGCCAAATGGTTGCCAAGTGTGGCGACTTTTGGTGACAAAAATTAATTTCCAAACAGTCATTTACCACAATGTTAAATGCACCCACCGAGTGATCTTATTTTTCCGATGGAGCTTGGAATTCTGCAGCATTTCATGTTACATTATACAAGAGATACTACAATTTTACATATAACGTCACTAAAATTATTTACATGTAGAGTAAATTAGTAACAATATTTATTTTTTTCAGAGGGGAACAGTTTTTATTCTTTATTGTTTGTCACAATCGAATCGTATAAACTTTTTGTTATAAGCAATCTTATGCTTGCGAAACGGGTAATTTGCCAAAAATGTGTATCATCGATGCTTTGATAAACTTTTTGTTTTCTTTTTGTTTTTTCTTTTGTTTTTGTTTTTTCTTTTGTTTTTGTTTTTTCTTCTGTTTTTGTCTGTTTTTGCTGATAATGAATGCTTACAAATCAAACATATGAAACGCATTTTCCGTTTTAATATTTAATTAAGAAAGAGTTCGAGGAATAATAGTTCTCTTGTTTGCCCAGAGGGCTTTAATTTAAATTATAAGTTACTGTAATTGTAAATTCAGAAGATTTTTAATAAAATACTGCACTATTAGTCTTTACAAAACATTTTTCGTAAATGATAAATTCATACCAGAACAGAATAAAGGTTTCAAAATATTAATTCGAAGACCGGGAAAACATAAATTCACAGATGTGTTATAAATATGCCGACATAATTATAGGGACAAAAGGTTATGAAAATGAAAATTAGCATAATAACTAGCTCTTAGTAGTCGGAATTACGAAAAAGATCAGCATCAGCATTTACAAAAATGCTGTTTTATGATAAATCACGTTTCTAACGCTCCTTTTTTGCGCCCCTTAAAGAGAAAAAAAATATATAATGATTGCCCACAGAAACAAAGGTTTTATAAACAATTCCTAAATGTATTATTTTAAATGTGGATTTATGACTTGCGTTTTGTCTATTCAGAGCTTTTTTAAATAATGAAAACTGCATTTAAGATTAGAAATACCCTTAATTAATTACGTTCATACAAATGACTGTACATTGATTAACTGAAATCTTCTTTTCCAGTGTGCGCGCCAAGAGATGCCAAAGACAAACTTAATGCTGTACAAACAGGCATTATGTAAAGAGGTAACAATTTCATATGATAATAAACTTAAATTATGGTTATGATTTTAAGTGTAAACTAAAAACTACACTGTGGGAAAAAAGGGGGCAGTTCTATATCTCCCATTCTACTGGGTCGATTGACGAAATTCAAATGGCGTTTTTCATGTCTCGAAAGTACGACTTAGGATATATATAGATTTATATATAGCATTGTTATAATATAGGTATTTTGAAACAAAATCGGATTTTCTTCGAAATGATATGCCAATGGTTTTCCATATTTCGACTCAAGCTATGCCTAAATATTAAATTTTGTAAAATTTAGTGCGAAATTTACGGAGAAATTCAAAAATTTATCTTGGTGTATTTTGTTTTCAGTTTGCGCCAAGAATAATTAATTTGACGAACTGTTTAATTATATAGCAACCTAATTTACCTTTCCTCTTTTGCACTGCAGACGAGTGGAAAAAAAGACATCGCTCATACATTCAAATAATTTTAAGAAAGTGCGTAAACCACATTTGATGTTGCTATCGCCTCCCCCCCCCAAAAAAAAGATGCCAAATTTCAAAACGCGCCAATATGTAGTTTCATCTAAGAAAATTTTGAATAAAAAAACTCCAATTTTTTGTAAGTGGGCCTAGAAATACATTTATTTTAAGAACATGTTAAAATTTTATAAGTTATAATACAAAAAGTTTTTCAAAAAATTTACAAAAAATATTTAAAAATACAAATTTTAAAAATAAATCATAAAAAATGTGCGAATTGTATTTGGATTAAGATTAAATTTCGTATTCTGGAAGAAGGAATCAAGTAAGTTTATTAAAAAAAGGAGATATTACTAATTATATATTAAATTCAATTAACATAGAGGAGCTAAACTTTGCTTCTTATGGCCGCATTATCCTTTCTTCAGGTCGTTTTCAATTCCTTTTTCCTTAGGCTTATCACATAATCTCATAATACGTGCTTGTAACAGAATATCAATGTATGACTGAGACAAAGTATCAAGGTCTTTGTATTTTAAAGATATTCTCAATTTTCTGATAGCACTTTAAACCTCACTTTGTTGCTTGAGAGGCACAACACAGTTGGATATTGAGTATTTCGTAGAATTAAGGGGACGGGGGACTTTAAAATAGCGAAAAATCAACCAAAATATTGAATTTTTTTTTTTACTCAAGTAATATTCTATATACGTAACCACATAGTATGCAAAAAAGCGAGTTCAAATATCATGATTTTTAAAGAAGTTACAAGCATTTAAAATGTGTAAACAACGTAAGCTTTCAAATTCGCTGAAACAACATTGTATTTGGTGTACATTTACTAAAAACACTCAATCAATTTCGAGGGCAGCTACAGGTCCCTCCTCATCAGAAGAACAAAATACCTAGAAAGGGAAAGCAACCTCAGTAACGGCTTTTTTATACTTTCGGGTAGAACCACGTGCGAGGAGGCAACGCCATCTATCGCCATCTATCGGCATCTTCTCTTCTATTCTAAAGTAAACTTTGCCTTTTAAATTTTGAAGGAATGTAAAAAATTGTATTTCAACAGTCATTTACTGATGTTATAATTTATATATTTGCCGAAACGAAGTGTTTATTTCTAAAAAAAGGCTAGAAATGTCAGTATTGACAAGTATTAATGAATTTAACTTTGGTTATTTAAATGCTACATGCATAGAACAGGAGGAAACAAACTCGTTTGCCTACTCGATGCAACAAAGCGTGATCAACGTCACTTGAACCAAAGCAAAAATAGAAGTTTACCTGCAAGGAAAAAAAAAATAGTAAAAAACATTTTAAAGCATTAAAAGAAAATGTAAATGTAAAAAAATAAAGGTAAACGTATGTTGCGGGGTGAATCTTAAAAGTTTCATTGGATATAATGCCTAAATTATTTCTACTTATAACTTCGAATCACATACCAATTTGCTATATATTTATTTTTCTCCTATTTAATATTATGAGATTAAAATTAGTTAAATGATATGAAATGTTATCTAGTGTTTACATGTTCATATTTAAAGTTAATTTGCTGTTTTTCCTGACCATGTATTAAAGGTAAGTTTGAAGAAAAACTTTAAATTCGGTTTTCTCAAAACAAATTTTTTCGCAATTCGTTTGTCTTGAAAAATGCTCCATGCGTCTTATTTTTAGTTTACAATGAATGATATTTGGAAGACACTATCTTGTTATATGTTAATTACTGAGAAAGTTGACAAATTTTCTATTTGTTGTTGACAGAAAAAGAGTTGTTTTTTTATTTCGGCATTACATGTAAAACATTTTTTCCTTGTAACGTTTGTTTCTTTTTGTGTTCGGACAACAAAAACGGGTAGGGAAAAAAGACCAACTCAATGACAGCCTCAAACTTGTATAGATTTTTTGAAGTATTGTAAATAGAAATTTTTAGAATTTATAACCATTATACTAATTGACGATAGAGGTCTCAGTGAGTTGATCAGAATGAAACCGGTTCTTGTTGTTCAGTTAATTGACTCTGTTTAAAGCTTCAAAACACTTTTCCCTTGACAAGTTCTGTTTGGAGCTTTACATAAAAAAGGATCAACTTTGGTTTTAACTGTTTCTGGTTTTTCAACCATTTTCTCTTTCTGTTGCATATGTATATTATAAAATTTGCAAATTCATAAAAACGAAAATAGGTAGGGGATCATGGTTCTTACAATCCTTAAGTAATTCTCTCATATATTTCATTTCCCATATTAGTTGTTATGTGTTAAAGTAGATCTGTGTATGCATTTTTGGATGTGAGGTTATTAAGAAGATTAAATTTGTGATAAGTTTAACAAAAAGTGACATTTTTCTGAAAACCGGATTTAAGTTCACAAAAATTCTTTTTAAAAATTTCTGACCCATCATATTCAATAACGGACGCACAAAAATTTTTGTCAAGTCTTTATAAATAACTTAAAGGAAAAAATATTCAAAATTAGAGCGCAAGGAGCATTTTAAATCTTTAATTAAAATAAGTAATTATTTGTTTTAAAAATTTTTAACTTAAAATAAATTGAAATTTTGAACATGTATTTCATAACCTGATGTTATAATATGTACACGCATAAAACTTCTTGTTGAAAACACAAAAATTAAAAAAAATAATTTTTAAAGTCCACCGTTCTCTTAAGTACCAAAAGTTGGACATCTCAAGAAGGATATATCAAGTTAATTCGCGGAGAAACCGGTTGGTAGCAAGAGGAGAGAAACAACATTACGGGTGAATATTATTAATTATCATTACTAGGGAATGAAGTCTTATGATTCTCAGAGATGAGACGCATGAAAGTGGAAGTCCATGAGAGCTGTAGCCCCATTTAGAAGATTAGCAAGAGCTAAATTGTTCCATGAGGAGATGAGTTACAAAATATCTAAGCGTGTAAGTCTTCTGGACGAACCATGTAGATAAGCGGTTCTCAACATTTTGACTAACGCGTAACACCTAAACAAAAATTGAAAAACTTCAGTACCACTGCTACATTTTACAATGATTAGTTGTCAATCGCGTAACACCTAAACAAAAGTTGAAAAACTTCAGTACCACTGCTACATTTTAAATTGATTAGTTTTCAATTTCTTAATAGAAATATTAAAAAAATGTATTTTGTCATTTGCACAACCTATTGGCTATTTGTATTAAATACGCACACATAAAAATATTAGATTAAAAATTTATTAGAGTTTTGATTATCAAAATCTAAGTTATGATACTTTAATTCTAAAATTTAGAGCGACATTAAGGCTTGTTCAAGAGAGATCACTTTAAGTCTGGTCTTATCGTAAATTAGGGTTCACTTAATCTTTCTTCTATATTTATTTTTCAAATATAACATGAAAGAAAATTCTTGTTCACACAAATAGGTTTTGCAAAAAGGCAATAAAAATTAATAGCTCTTTTTGAAATGCCTTTACATTCCTTTTTATCTGTTCAGACAAAACTTAACTAGTGTGTTACTTTTGAAATCTTCAATTAAAGTTCGATCACAGGAAAATATCTGTCAACTATTCTTTTTTTTCACGAGATAAAATTTCAGGTACATTTGAACAAAATGGATTTCTAATCCAAATTTGTTTTTTCATAACCCTTGGGAAAATACATGTTAAAATTATTTATCAAGGAAAAACAATGATTGAACAAAGCTCAGATCGCATAAATGTAGAAGTTAGAGGATAAACTTAAAACAGGATCTTGGGTAATTAATTTTTGAATTTAATGGTTAAAAATACTTTGTTTCTTTGCGCACCACCGGTTGAGAATCGCTGATATAGACGAAGTTCTTGAAATAATTTACCAACTTATGAAAAGTTGGTTATTAAAACACATTAAAATTAATCTTTGCAGAAACATCTGCATATATTATATGTTTACATCTTTAAACAGTGAAAAGTTTCCAACAAATTAAGAATTGCCAATGAGAGAAGGAAACATCTAGTTTTGGCAAGTTTTATTTTTTAATGTCTTTAGCTGGAATCTTAGACCAAGTTGGAGACGTGTATTGGGCTGAGTTATTATACACTCACTTCCAAAAGTTAAGCACGGAGAGGAAAATGCTAATTTCTGGAAGCCAATCATAATTGAAGCGGATGCAATTCGCTGCAGAGGTAGATGGAAGTATGCAAATGTTTTAGGTAACAGCCAATCGCGCTTTCATGTCAAGAAATATGCAAAAAAGGCAGCCTCATAAGAGACCAGCTTTATAAAGAGTTACAGAAGTTGATTGTAAGTGCTAATAGAAGGTGTTTAAAACTTTCGTACAATTTGTTTTTAAGACATACGTGTTTCTACGGCTTCCAGAAGACCAATGGAAGATTCTGAGCGCTGGCGGGCTGTGGGGCGCATTGAAGCAGGACAGTCGATCATACATGTTGCTCTTTTCTTCGGCGTTCATCATTCTATAATTTCACGTTTATGGAAACAATTCCAAACCACACAGACAGTTTTCCGAAGGCCCGTAGCCGGTCGCCCAAGGGTTACAACCTCCGCGGAACATCGATATATTGCTATTGTAGCCAAGCAGAATCGCAGAGCGACCTTTACACATGGGACATCTATGGTTACAGCGTCCATTGGTAAAGCGATATCTGCAGCTATCTTTGAACGAGGCTCGGCTATCCGGTATCGAGATGAAGTCCTAGAACCCATTGTGAGATTGCACGCTGCAGCAGTTGGCCCTACTTTTGTTTTAATGGACGATAACGCACGTCCCCATAGAGCTGACATTGTCAATGACTACCTGGAGAGTGAAGGGATTGTGTATGGTTTTTTCCAGCCTAGTCGCCCGACCTTAATCCCATTGAAAATCTTTGGGATGATCTCGGCCGGGCTGTAACTTCACGTTTTCCACCTCCAGCTACTCTTATTGAGCTGGAAACTGCTCTACAAGAAGAATGGCGATTTCTTCATTCTGCGGTGGTTGACCACCTAATTGAAAGCATGGTCACAAGGTGTAAACTTTGTATACTGATGAGGGGAATTCACATACCCTACTAATGTCTTTTTTTTATTTTATGCTGTCTATTTTCAGTTTATACATAATTCTGTTTAAGTCTCCAGTATGTCATTATCTGACAACTCACAAAAATTTAATATTGTTTTCATTTCTGTATATAATTATTGATTTTATTTTATGCATAAATATATATGCTACTTTCCTGCCGAATTTTGTGTCAATCAAAGCAGTATTTTTATTTATATGCATTTTATGTATGATTTTTTATTTTTAATATTTTATGTATGATTTTTTTGCATTTTACATCTTCGTGCTTAACTTTTGGAAGTGAGTGTATTCATCTTCCATCTCAGGCCTAGCAGAGAATTGTTACTTAGAGTAGTTTGAGTCATATGAAGGTACCAATAGCTTAGTAATGGGTTGGTATAATGTGATGTGTGCAACTGGAGTTAGTAGTTGAACATCTAAGTAATTAGAACAAAACATTCCGGGATTTTTTTTTATCCAAATAACTAAAATTTGTGGATGACAAGCGTTCTGAAAGAAAGCATGTGCTTACCTCTGCTGCTTAGCGTACTTCTGCTTTAGGACTGTGTGAAATGAAGAACGACTACATGAGTTTACACAGACAGCGAAATCTTTGCGAATTGTACTATCAAGTTATTTTTAATAATTTTTCTGCTATTTAACTTTCAAAATTAATAAATACTATTTTCGGACACACTGTATAAAAATGAAATGTTGCAAATTATACACCCATTCAACAAAAAGAACATAAAATGTTGACCATATGTTTTTGCAAACATTTTCGGTAATTATTTCGATTACTTTTCAGGTGGAACTTACTGCGAATATTCATGGCGTTATACGTAACGGTGACATAATTTCCTTAAGATGGACTAAAGGCAACAAATGTGCCCTCCTAGCCACTTTACCGTTAGATTTGGACAACGAAGGACATTTTGCTGTTCCTTGCAGAGCTACTGGCACGGAGGATTTGAGAAATCTAGCTAGATCTTCTTTTCATGTGTACAGGTTAGTTTTTAAGTATCAAACTTATGTTACTTTTGATACAAACTGTGGAATTTGTCTAGTGTTTGAACGCAAAATATTGTAGGGTTTCCCTTAATTTATTTAGCCCATTATTTAAATGTTTACCTTTCCTGAACTTCTCAACTTCTCCTCGCATTTCCTCGCCAGGATGTAAATTTGAAGTTAAGAGAAGTGAGTATTTAAACGGGTGAAACTTGTAGTTTATACAGGGCGTGTTTTCGCTAACCAGCGCACGTTCCCTTTCTGACCTTACTGTTACACTGATATGCCTTTTGGCCATTTGAATAATTATCACGATTGTTAGATTGTTGAGTCAACTTATGTTAGCCGTAACTTAAAGAGCTAGTCCCTGACTGCTCTTTTAAACTTGGGTTTATTGTGTTAGAAATTATTAGTTTCCACCGCAAGTGTTACACCGCAAGTGTTACTGTAAAGCACGAAGTACGTGCTTTTCTATTCATAGTTGAAAACAGAAAGAGTTATTTTCACCCTTCTTCTGTGCTGGTATTATTTTACGCTTGTGCGAGAAGTCGCCAGGTTCATTAGTAGGATCTAGATAAATATATGTGGCCAAAGAGAGAGAGATGCAATAGTATAATGTACATTTTTATAACTGTATATTTCTCAAACTTGCATAATTCACAAAAAAAAAGAATAACATTCTGTTTATCATTGCTGAAATTTCCATGAGCACATAAAAGCTGAACAACTTCCAAACCTTCGAACCATAACAAAAATATTTTATCCTTGTGTAATATTTCTCTATATTTCATATATTATAGCAATGGGACAAAGTGCTAGAATATTGAGTGCTTATGTTCGCAAGTTATTTAGTGATTTCCAATGAAATTGCAAAATGCGTTTCAAACATGTTTGTGCCAGCCAAAGCGTAGGTGGTCAGAGTGGTAGGAGGCCAGCGACAATCGAGGCTTTTATTGTCTCCGACTCCTATTCAAGTTGTATGGGGATCAGCTTAGTATTAGCTTGAAGTGAGGTCAGACGTGGTTGTAAGGTGCTTATTGTGTGTGCAATGAAATGCCAAATATTAACATTTGAGCAAAACATTTTTGCGTACGACGCTTAGAAATCTTGTTGTTAGATTAAGGGAAACTGAGTTATTCAACGACAGAACTCATAGAAGATAAAAAGAGATTTTTAATGGAAGAAACATTTGTTGAAATCGGAGGATCATTAGAGAGCTTTCCAACGAAATCTCTACGTGATGTCTCACAGGAAACAGGTGTTTCAAAGGCATCGGCCTACAGGGCTACTAAATCGTTATATTTGAAATATGAAAAGATGTCAGGAATACCTGCGAAAATATGGATACCATTTTGAATAGCGCTTATAATAAAAGTGAATTTTCTCATACCAAGACATCTTACTGGAAACAAAATTATGGATGAGGTTCGAAACGTGTAATTCAGGAATGAAAAATAAGCCTATCATGCCCGCATATATTCTAGATGTTATTATGAGTTGTCATCCATGCTCTCTTCATCTATGTAAAGGTCGAATACTCACATTTAAAAGATCGCAGAACAAACTGAGAGTTTTTAATTGTATTTCTAAAGTCAAAATTGCAGGTTACTTGCTGGACATAACATTCAAAACATGAATATTTCTTTGTGAATTTCACAAATGGCGATATTTCGAATCACAGAGGATGTGCTTAGGAATTTTTTTTCACTAATCTAAATTTCGCTGCATTCAAAAACAAAACTTATACAATTTGATATGTCGCATTAATTAAATGCTGCAGAATATTGTTACGTTCTTACGAGTTCGTGGATTTTGGGTGATTAACGACAACACACACAATTTATTAGCCAATGCTACTCAGGACAGCTCCAAAAAATGTGTTTACAGTCGTCTGAAACCTAAGACAAACATGCTGAAACAATCAGCAACACAGCTTTCACGCTGTCAGGGTATTACGATGAAGACAGCTTCACGGCAAAGCACTAGAGTACACTTCCGACTTGGTTCCGTCATTCTTAGAATTCAGCGTACTTTCGGGACTCTCCAGGTTAGAACTCGCGATGCACTCGATAGCCACAACGATGCACTCTCTCGATGCACCAACTCGAAGTACACTCGACGACCAATTCGAGACTGGACTGCTACTCCGTGTACAGGAAGGGTTTATATAGCTTTTGGACTGCCTTCGAGAACATTCTGGGCCAAACTGGTAAGCTATCGTTCCAGAATGTTCTCCATCCGTTTAAGGCATATCTCCTATTTTGCCACCAAACGTGCGATTTCGCCTTAAATATGGCAACCCCGTCTTCCCTTACCATTTTTGGCAACCTTAAACCCTCCTTGTGGGGAAGCTATCTTACCGCACCTGGGTATTTCGTAACAATATGGTGTATACCTGTGTTGGACACATTGCATTTAAGCAAAAGCGCCACATAATGCAGTAAGACATATAATCACGCTCAAGTAAGAAAATATGATAGGATTTGATATAAATGAATTAAGATTTACTCAGACACTATTTTGACTAGCGACAGACTATAAAACTCGTTAAAGAAGGTGACAAGTGAAACCAAATGAGAACATTTCGGCAGGTGTTGTTTACATCCTGTAATTGTCTCTAGAAATATGCATCCTACGATGTGGATTGAAAAGGTCATTTTTGAATGAGACAAGGAAACTACTAAAATGCAAGCCTATGATAGCAGAATCATGGAAAACATTAAATAGAAATGACTAGCAGATATTACCTCTCTTGAATTAGAGAACTTAGAGCTAATATTAATATCAAACAGTTGATAAAAGAGATTCGACCACTGTAATAAACGCCAAATTCATGAATTTTCTCGGCGGCAATTTTAATGAAAACGTCTCAAAGCATTTAAATGCAACTCGCTTCCAATGTCCTGCTTCTAAATACTAAAAAATTATTTAGATGCTGCTTACCATGTGAAAGATATTAGCAACTGCTTACTGTATTATTTAAAAGCGTCTGAATTTCGCGCTAGTTAAACAGTACCTGATTTCATAATTTGCATAAATGCTGATATTAATGGCAGAGATTTTCCCGTATTAATTATCAAAATAATAAACTGCGATTTTATTTGCAACTTTCATTTTATTTCCTTTTAGAAATGACACAAGGATACCAGTTACAGTGCCTTTGATGTATGGAGAATGTATTTTTATTTGCACCACTAGATCTAGAGGCAACGTAAGTTTCTTTTCTTAAAAAGATTTAACTTTTTCTTAAAGAAATGTTTTTTCTTTAACAGCATTTATCTTAATTTATTAAATATCATGTTCTTTGCCCTTAAACCACAAAAATTCAATTCAACAGCCATATCAAAAAATAGTATATGTCTACTTCCATGCCTCTTAAATTAATTTCACCTTTTCGTTGCCCTGCGTTGGCAACACGCCTTTTGGATTTGTCGACGCAAGCGGTCTCTGGAATATTCTGCTCTGCATATATTATTATTTTAGCGTCTAATTTCTATTATATCTGTTCGTTCTCTATGTTTTAATGTATGATTTTCGTTAATGAATAATAGTACTTAAATATGAACAAAATAGTAGCGGAATTTGTTAAGGTTATTTAGAAACGAAAATACACTTTCGATTTCGGCGTCATTCGAACATCGGATATAAAACAGTATATAAAAACAGCATATCTTTAGAATTTCCAATACACAGTCTCGCGCGCTGGATATATAAATTTTTTTTCCATGTCACGGTACGAAAACCACTGTTCGCTTTGAAATCATTGAGTTTGTTAATAAAAAATTCTTTAAAGTTTTATAAAATTTGAAAGAAATAATATAACAAATTCCAGATTCCAAATTCGGGCTTTTAAGTGCTCGTATTCGGTTGGAGGACTATGTTATTTAAAATCTGATGGATCTAGAAACCGTTGTTTTTTCACAATACGAAAAACATTCATGCCTTCATGCAGATTCTTCATTGTTTAGTTTCTTTAAATATAATAAATGGCGATTATATTTGGTGGCAACAGTTTGAAAATCGAATCACCGCAGAAAGTGAAAGGATGCAAAATGCCGTTTTTAGACTAATAGCCCTTTGTGTCTAAAGCCTTTTTAGGTTAAAAATAATAATGTTTTGACTAATAACATACTCAGTCTGTTATTATTTTTAAGAATTATTTTGATGGATATTGTCTTAGCGGCAAAGTATGAAATCTGGCTTTCTATAGGATAAGGCATTTTGTAGAATGCTGAGACTCCCAGACGGTATAGTGGTTAAGGAGCTTACTGCACCATCGAAGGGCCCAGGTTCGAATCCAGGAGAAGGCGCGGACGTTCGTAAATGTACACTGCCTTTGAGGCATGGCGGCGCTCTAAATATATGGCCAGCCTAAAGTCTTCTCAAGAGATTGGTGTTAGGCGAAGAGGGGTGGGAGATCCTCGGACCCATACTCCCAGTTACTCTCCATCAAAATTGAGGGCGGAACTAAGCGAAGTCCTACTGTCATCTGTATGGTGTTCAAGGTTCTTGCTCTCCTTGTCACGATAAATTTTGTTAACTTGTTCTGATGTTATTGTCAGGCAAGTGAGATACGTCACAACATAGATTGCCGAAAACTGGCCGTCAATATACGAAACGATTAGACATTTCAGGCATTGTCTAGACATTCCAGAGAAAGCTAAATGACAAACCGCATATTATGAAATACATGTCCTATTCGTATCGAATAACCAGAACTATTTAAAAGAAATTAATAAATTATGTAAAATAAAACCAAAATGACTACTAAGAAGTAACCACAGGACTACAGGTTGTTGAATCGAATTTTAGAAAAGAAAATTTTAGAAAATAAAAATGAACTAATCTATGCTGTTAAAGAAGGCGTCAGTACTATGTGGTATGTACAGGACGTAAGTAGTGACGTCCGTGACGTCAGTAATTACATCGCGGACTCTGAGTTATTTCACGTAGTTTATAAAAATGCATTTGGGAATTGGCCGCGTAGACGTGACAGAATGTTGAAAGAACTTTCAACCAAATACAAAAACGTTACATGTAATGACACTGAACTGTAACCTTTGTGAGCCCTGCTAGAAAAACAAAAAGGTATTAAAAAGGCCTTTGGTGTGAAACCTATGACTTTTTTCGTCAGGTAGATCTTACTGATTTCCAGGCTCAGCCGGACAGCGTTACGGCAAGCCGCACATTGAGTTGATCAATGTTAACGAATTTCGCTTACTGCGCATGCTCAATAGTGTACCGTTGGCATGGGAGAAAATACTGGCGAATAAAAATAAACAATCCTACTCAAGCCTGTTCTTCATGTAGGCCTTAGCAACTCCTTGCGATTGCAATACTATGGACACTTTTTTTGTGCTTATAACACTTGCTTCTGTTTCATTTCATTTTGGTTTATTTTGTTCATAAATATTACATTTATTATCAGTTATTTGTAATAATTTCTTTGGCTTTAATTCAGTAATTTAAACTAGATATATTCCTTAAGTTGTTAAAGTATTTATGAATGGAACGCAGGGTAAATAATCGATTGCTTTTATTCCTCAGAAGTACAACCAATAAACATTCAGCTCAAGTACAATCAATAAACAACATCATATAATGTTTCCTGTTTTGTAATCCTTCTTAAACGAAAATTTACAATCGGTTTTTACACTCTAAGTAATGAAGCAACGTACAACCTGACAAGTTTTAAAACCCCGAACTGTTTAAGTCCAGATAACAGAATATCAACCATATACCACATTTATTTTCTTTTAAATTACGCCAAAGTCATAATTGCGCCAGATTTTCTTCTAGGCATGCGCAGTGTGCGTAATTCGTTTAGCATTGTTCAACTGAATGTGCGGTCTGCCATTAGGCAGCCGCCGGGACAGCATATACAGTTATAGTATGGTGTACCAAGATCATCTCACTAATTGTTTTACGTATTTTGAATAAAAGATTTTTAATGGCAGTCTTTCATTTTTTTTAAAGTAACATTCGCATTTTTGAGGAATAAACGTCTTTTAAATAATAACCTTACCATGACCTTATTTCATACCTTGCGTAAAGAGAATTTGTCTTTCTACTAGGCATTAACACAGTGCCTATGTAGAGTATATAATAACTTTCATATTTCACTCTTTGCAAAAACGCCAGGCATTCTATAAAATGCCTAGGTATTCTATAGAGTGCAGGCATTTCATACGATACTTTAACATGCAAAAGGGAAACTGTGTATTGTATACTTAGTTTCAACTATGCAATGCTTCAAAATGTAATATTATGAAACGCAATTTATGTTAGCAGGAAACAGATGGGATACGAAATATTGTTATTATAATCCATGTATACATACAACAATACAATCTATAGTCCATCTATACATACAACAACACAATCTATAATCCATCTATACATAGAACAACACAATCTATAATCCATCTATACATATATAATTACACAATCTATAATCCATCTATACATATATAATTACACAATCTATAATCCCTCTATACATATATAATTACACAATCTATAATCCATCTATGCATACAGCAACACTTTCCCAATCAGTAATGTTGTTGTCCCCATAGTGAAGACCATCTGTCAACGTTCGGGGAAGAGTTCGATGCCTTGCCTGTATAATTACAGTATTTTTGAGCTGAAGAAACAGATTTGTCAAGTCTCAACAGCAAATTAAACACGAAAGCGTTTATTATTATTATTAACTCTGGTTGTGGTTAAACAGCGAATGTGTGAAACAGAGAAAAGAGGGTGAAAATTTTTGCTGACATTATTTAACACATATGGTACACATTCACCCATTTTCTATACTTTACCCTTCTAATGAAAATGACATTCACAGCATCTGTAATTACGTTTCATATGTTCTGCCAACTGTGCCGTTGTTTGATGGGTATTTTCGTAAAGATACTTATTTAAGAAATCTTCATCAAAATCTGACTGACTTGTTGAATGTGAATCATTAGATAAATCAAATCGATTGATTTTGACGACGGAACCGAGGAGAAAGCACTTTGCGTACATAACTTCTGCAATGTCAGTAGCCCGTACACAAAGCAAAATGTTTTCAATGCTTCTGCTGC
Organism: Stegodyphus mimosarum; assembly: GCA_000611955.2. NCBI lineage: Eukaryota > Metazoa > Arthropoda > Arachnida > Araneae > Eresidae > Stegodyphus > Stegodyphus mimosarum. The sequence goes on from KK120823.1 coordinate 84,255, forward strand.
ACTTGATCCTCGGTTAAACTCACACAGCAAAATGTGACATAAATATTCAACTTTATCCACTTGACATGTTATTCTTTTTCATCCGTAAAACAGACAAAATGCAGTCAGAATCAGAATGCATTGCATTTTATTTTCACGAAAGTGAAACTACAAAGCAGTGACAGGGGGATTACGGAAACTCTTAGCAATGTAATATTGCGCACAACAAAATGAGGCGAATTTATACAACGACCTAATATTATAATCTGTACCTTAAAAAGACTGGTAGCTTTTTCCGGTCCATGATTTATAAACCTAAAAAAAATTAACAAAACTTCATAGCTGCCTTTAAATTTAACTGTTAATGCGCTGTTTAAAACTGAGTGCAGTGTACAGACATTAGGTATTTTTTTGAAAGCAGGACAGATGAAAAATGAGCCATGCCTTCGCCGGGACTGAAACCAGTCAACCCTCGAATACGCGCCGAGTATGCTGACCACTACACGAC
>KK120823.1:85853-169107 GCA_000611955.2 Stegodyphus mimosarum
ACCATCAGGCTCTCGAGAGGACTTTCGGCTCGCCGCATATTTAGTGGCTGCATGCCACGCGAACACTATTCATTTACAAATATCCATGCCTTCTTCCGGATTCGATCCAGGCCTTTTGGCGACACTAAACACTATGCCGGTTAGGCGGCCCATGCATTTTGTTGCTTAATAAAATACATGTAATACACGTAAGCAACTAAAAGTTGTAACATACTAATGAAGAGAAAATATGTAGACGAAGATGCAAAGCGATTATGGTAATGGAAAAGCTCAAAATGGCTTATTTTTGCTTTTACTTATATTTGATATCATTATTTTCTCCAATAAATTACATCGCTTACAGACCTGTAGAGAAGATAACAATCTTTTCCAAGTTCTTGCTGCATCGCAGCTAAGTTTGCTGGTTTTCACTTTATATTTGAGGTAATCCCATTGGTAAAATCTGTATAATTTTTTACAAATTTCAAGGAGGACGCTTAAATTTGTCCCGTCTTCCATTTGTTAGAAAAATTCCCGCTAAGTTCTAACTTTTGTATGATAATGAAGCAGAGCAGTATGCCGTTTAAAATCACATTCTGGAAAGCAAGAATCACGAAATGTCTGTATATTTTCGGGACATGCTGTATATTCCGTTTGCCTACAAAATAACCATAGCACGTGCTGCAGTTTTTATTCGGAGAATGGCCATCAGAGAATCCCGTAGGTGATTGAGATGACAGTTATCTTGTTGACTCAGGAAGGAAAGTCTTCTTGTCGACTATTTCTGCCCTTCGAATGGTTTTCTTTTGTCATAACTTTGGAACTAGTGTTGATATTTTAAAACCTGTGAAAGTTCACAAATTTCCCTCAAAGTTTTTCCAAAATGATGTCATTGCGCTTACAATTTACAGAAATAAATTTGATACAGCGCAGATTAGATGTTTTTATTAGCAACAGTTCAAAGTCCGTGAGCCTTGCAGATATAGATGCTTGACGCTAACATTTAATATTTAATGCACATGTTAATATACTGTATTGAAGATGAAGCTTAATTAAAACTGAAGGTTCCAGAGTTTATATTTAATATAGAAGCTACCAACTAAGCTGCTTTTTTTCGTAAATTGATGAATCATATTTGGTGCCATAGCTTTTTTAACTAGAGCACAGACATATCAAAATAAAAATCAATCTAAAATATTCATTTGTGCTTACACCTTGCATGATTACAGAAGCTAAATTTAGAGCTACAAAGGTCCTCTGCAACTGTAATAGCGCAAAGAATTAAAAATATAAGTCAAAGATTATGTTTAAAAAATGTGGTAGTGATGGAAAGAATAACGCCTTCAACTAAGCACTTGCAGCAAATTCTGTTTCATACATTACCAGGAACTGATATATTTTTGCTAAGTACACGACTTCCATTTTGCTATTTGCGCTTTACCATTTAGGTTGTTTCCAGTTAGTTACGGTCAGCACCAATACTCTTTACATTTAGGTGATCTGGATGTGATAGCAAGCCCTGACATTTTCACTCCGAATTACATTTCGACTGTAGCAGCGGACGTTGGCTAAAAAATCTACAAACAGATTGGTTTCGAAGCTCACCCCCTCTCTTCTTTCTTTAGCGTTACAATGGCACGCGTGAATGGAGCCTGCAAGTAATGCTCGGTAACTTTTCGCTCCAGAACGATTTGGCGATACAAATTTCTTAGCAAATCCTCGTGCGTCTTCATATAATGTTATTTTACTACCTGTAAACCAGGTGGACCAAGCAGCGCATTTTGTTAAAAAATATCTGGACATTTTTCATTCTTACCAAGGCCTATATTGTCCTGCAAGCATAACGTCAAAATATAATTAGTGATTTTTGCGATGTTTAAGGATTTCACTTCCTTCGATCCCCTGTTCTTCTATGAAACTTGCGCGAATATCATTATGACTGGGTTATCTAGATTTCGCATTACCAAATATGTACCTAAATTTGTATTGCGACATTAAAGTTATGAATAAATACGTATTTCACAGGTGAAGGTATTACACTTTTTTTTGGTACTATGCATGGCTAAGTCAACATTTATGTTTTGTCTAATTTTAGGTTATTAAGGCACACCAAAATCAAATCTAAATATTATCTTCTATTCAAGTTAGTACTGATCTGAATGCAAACGTGATAAAAAAAATTTCAATAATCGCTTCCTTTTGGTTTATTGCTAATTTAAGTTTTACAAAACAAATTTGAAACGCGAAATAAAGTACGGTAAACGTAAATTAGAATATTGTTTGCTTTATATCAACCTACAGGCCCCGGCAGTCGTTTATTATAGTGGATCGGTTCTGTACTTTGGAAGTCTCGGCAATGGGGAATAAAAACACGAACCTGGCGGTTTCACTTGCCCAGAGAGGAGATACCTTGAGACGAAACTTCATTGGTCCTGTCTGGCTGGGGTTGCCGTAAGTCGTGCTCCGTAGAACACGGTAGTCCGTGCAGTACTGGAGAGAGCATTTTGAGACCAGTCAGATCTCCAGACCTGTAAGTTCTCCGCCACTGGGATACCCGTGAATCGCGAGTGGTGATCCCGTGCGCTCGGGAGGGGGGGCGGGGGAGAGTAAAAGTAATTATAGAGAAAAACTTTAAAATCTGCTATCTCAGATTGGTGCCCCAGGGTGGTAGCATGATTAGCGTACTATATAACTCTTGGAGAGCATCGACTGGCGAGTCATCCCCTGCCTAATCTGGAAGCTTTTCAGCTGGGACCGGTCCTTGTAGTGCCGAATAGGCGGATCACGTAAGCCAATAATACATACTGTATTATTATTATATCAAGCCATCTCATACTGCTATGTTAAATAGCCTTTTATGTGAGGTTAAACGTTTGTGAGGTAGTTTCTTCCTGCTTACGAAGTGATTTTGTAATGTTATTGGACACACGCCCGGTTAGTAATCGGGAAGTCCGGAGTTCGAATCCTGGGGAGAAGAATGCTGATGTCTTCGGTTTCCTAGCTTCCAAAAGAAGTCGAAATGACTGTCGAGTGCTCGAAATAAAGAATAAATAATGAAGGTATAAATAATGAAGGTACAGACTTCGAATTTTGGTGAAGGCATGTCACAAATTTCTCTCCTTTGATAAACCTAATAACTCTAAATTCCACTTAAAGAGAGACTGGGGAACTGCGAAGGCATGCGAAAAGGAGTGAGACAATACTTAAAACGTTATCACCAAAAATGAGACAAAGCTGTAGAGAATTATTGCCTTCCTCTTGCACGCCCTCTTGTGGTATAATAGTTAACACATTCACCAGCAAAATTTCGGATTTCCATTGAGCGGGAAGGCACAGTCGGTTTTTCAGCTTTTCAGTTTTGGTGAAACCTAATAATCCTTATAAAATATAATAAAATTTGAACGATAAAAACTGAAGTTTATTGCCGCGAAGTGATTGACAGATAATTAACAGAAATTGCTTTCGGCAGCTCAAGCGAGCAAAAGTTCTAGTTCAACAAGACGCGTTTGATGTAACAGTATGAAAGTGCTGCACGGGAATTTATTAGTCACTGTGAATTCAATAATTATCATTTACTGTCAGCAATGTTTCCTGAAATTTAACAAGTAACGAAGATAAAATATGTGTTCATGCTGAAAATTCACCACATTGCAGCCAATACAAAAAAATAATCACCTGTATACTATATGCTATAGGGTACCTACTGGAGTTATAGGTAACGCATTACGGTTATTAGCCCAAAGCTCAGAAGAGCTATTAATTTCGTTTTGGCAAGTTGCGTCGATTCACTTTCTGCGTTGCTTCCTTTTCAGACTGTTGCCACCAAATATTACAGCTGCGTATTACATTTAAAGAAATTAAATAATGAAGAATCTCCATTAATAGGTGTACGTTTCTCGCATTGGGATAAAACAATCGTACTTACAGCCATCAAATTTTGAATACCGTAATCCTCCACCGAATATGGGCATCTGGAAGCCCTAAGCCCTGGAAACTAATTTTTAATTTGTTTTGTTATCTATTTCCCATTTTGTAACACTTTAGTGAATTTTTGATTAACAAACCTAACGATTTCAAAGCGAGAAATGACAGAAATGACAACACTGCACGAAAAAAAAACGTTTTTATCTCCAGCGCGAGAATCGTGTATCGGAAATTCTGAAGGTATCATCCAAGGATTAATTATTACAGAGTGCCTAGGGTAAAGAACCCTCTACCTCCACATCATAGTTAATGAAAGGCAGCAGAAATAGGAAAAAATACATGAAAGACGTTAAGGAAAAATAAAAAGGAAGTCAACATGACTTGAGAAAAATTAGAGGCAAAAAGAAGAACCTATAAAAATATTATAAGTTCGGAAAAATTAAGCTGCGATTAACGAGATTCGATCTCTGGAACTTTCGGTCTCGAGTCTAACGCGCTAACCACTGAGCTGGGGAGAATGCAGAATTTTTTGGTATTTTAAGATTTTTAATATTTTTTGTGGGTATCTTGTCATTTTTTAACATGAATACAACACCAAAGATTAAGCAGATAGGAAAGATTTTACGATTAATAGGCTCCTTGGTCACGTGGATTATAATATAATTATATGCTAGTAGTGTAATGGAATAGCAATTTAGAAGATTAAATCTGCTGTAAATGATGTAATATTTAAAAGAAACAGATTGATAATCATGTGTGAGGCATATCTGGAGCAGCTGAGTGAACGGCGGCGTCGCTGGAACTGAAGGCTGAGGTACGAAAATAGCGGTGTAGCACCAAGGTGCCTGGGTAATAATAAACCCTACCCCTTGTAAAACAAGATAAGCAACTGCGAATAATGTCAGAGTAACAAGTAAGAGTATATCATAATATCAATAAAATTTTTTTATATATGTTTTTTAAGAGATTTATATGATTAGTTTTTAACTAGTTTAATAATAAGTAACGTTTTAGAATTATGAGGCGTACCGCAATTTCAAGAAAATATTCATAGACTGAGCAATCTAGGAAAAACTGCTAGGAAAGGGCCCGGTGAATAATCCTGAAAAGACACTTAAAAAACAGAGCACGTACAACATGAAAAAGAGAAAAATAGGAAGTGCGAGACCCACGGAACTATGGAGTAAGCAGTAAATACAAAAATACAGGATTTTACCAGAAGTTTTACATAAAATACATAACAAGGAGTTAATCAATGGTGTTGCAGAGGATGGCCATGGGTCTTTTACTGTTGCAGGTTCCATGAACATTGCAATCATAAGTCCGGATGACCGAGTTGTCAATCTTAGAGAGGTTATCGTAGAATTTCCTGCCAAGCCGGCATAGTAATTTCTAATTTCTTCAACCTTTAACTCCTCGTGAATTTTCCGATTTCTGACATACCACGGTGCATTAGTGATCTGTCATAGTAAGAGGTTCTGAACTCTTTGCAGCCTCTTCCTTGAACTTTTACATGAATATGCCCAGACAGAGCAAGCATAACATAGGAAGGGGCGCAAGACGGTTTTGTAAATGAGCAGCTTTTTGTCTATGGAAAGTATGCTGTTTCGAGAAATTAAGGGGTGTAGTGTAGCTTTAGCAACTCTAAACTTTTGTATAATAAATGTAATGTGCGGGGTCCATGTCAGAGTGTTATAGAGGATCATCCCTAAGTAAGGGACTTGCTTTGCCCATGGGATTTATTGTCCTTAAAGAGGTAGTTTTCCATTGAATTTCTTCCTTTTGGTGAAGAGAATTGCCTGTGTCTTATCGACGTTGACCTTTATTTTCCATTGGATGAGCCAGGTCTCGAGTATGTTTATGTAATCCTGAATGTAAGCTTGTAACCGTTGTATTGCTAGACTGGGAAATGCACTTTGAGCAAGGATCGCAGTGTCATCAGCATACATTGCGAGTGTTGTGTTGTCTGTGATAGGAATGTCGTTCACATAAATATTGAATAGTGTAGGCCCGAGCAAGGATCCCTGTAGGACGCCTGCGAGGATTTTCCTACGTGCAGAGAGTGTGTTTGTAACTTGAACGACAAAGTGTCTACCTGTTAGGTAGGAATTAACTATGTTTATGACGTAACCTGGGAAACCCAGGTTGTGAAGTTTGTATATGAGTGCTTCCAGCCATACACGATCAAAGGCCTTTGCTATGTCAAGGAAAAGTCTTCCAGTAGTTTTCTTCTGTTGGATACATTCTGCGATAAATTCAACGACTCTGTACAGTTGGTTAACTGTAGAGTGCTGACGTCTGAATCCTAATTGGTGAAGAATTATACTATTACGGTCCAGGTGGTCGTTGAAACGTTTGAGCAATATTGTCTCCAGAATCTTGCTGATCGAAGGTAGAAGACTAATGGGTCTGTAGGAGTCAGGGCGTGCAGCAGGTTTTCTTGGTTTTAATACTGGAGTTATTTTGGCGGTTTTCCATGGTTCTGGAAAGTATTGCCACTGCAGAATGATGTTGAAGATCTTGGTGAGATAGAAGAGGGTCTTGACAGGAAACGTTTTAGCACTCTATTGTTGATGGAGTCCAGTCCAGGACTTTTGTTGTTATTAAGCGTTTTGACATAAGCGCAGACCTCTGAGGGCATAACTGAAATAGTGTGGTCTGTGCGTGGGTTTGCTATATAATTATTGTGAAAGTTAGCAATTAAGTGTTCAGTGTTGGGGTCATGAATGTTGTTTGTGCGAAACTGAGATTCCATATGCTCTGCTAAACATTCTGCCTTCTCAGTTTCAGCGTAATAGATCCTGTCAAGACCATTAAGGGGCGGAATGTTGTTGTAGCATTTCTTGTACCTTTTAACTGCTTTCCAGATAGAGTTATCATCTCTGGAAAAGGATTCAAGGTAACCAGTCCAGCGAAGTTGTGCATAATAATTAGTGCGAGACTTGACTGCATCGCAGAGTCGATTGAACAAGATTTTGTAAGAACAGTTTCTCGTCCGCTGGAACTGCGTCCTGGCAGCATTGCGCCTTTGAATGAGTTCCTTTAGCTCCTTGGTTCTAACGATCTTGCTCTCTTTAATTTCCTCTTGAGCGGACTTATGGGCACATTGAATGTCATTGGTGAAGGCCTTGACTAAACTGTCAATGTGATTCCCCGATTGTATCGTTGGCATAGTGTACTGGATGTTGTTTAGAACTTTGGTAAAGGCTTGCCAGTTAGTTTTAAAGGCTCTTTTGACGGATGTGGTATAGCTACTAATATCCAGGATCAGCCGGACCGGATTGTGGTCGGAGGACAATTCATCCAACACAGAAATAGCCAGTGGAACACGGGTATTTCTGAGAAGAAAAAAGTCAATGATACCTGTCGAACCAGTAGCATACCGTGTTGGGGTACTTGGAGCTGCTATTTGGAACGGGACCCTGCGGGCCAAATTGAATATTACATTGCCTATGACATTAGAATTATAGCAGTTCTACGCGTGGTGTCTTGCGCTCAGGTCACCACCTATTATAATGTGTGTACCAAGTGAGAGTAAGGTGTTGAGGTCAGTCTCAACAATAGCATGTTGTTTCATGGGTGGAATAGAGGTGGAGATGAAAATGTATGTAGTATTAGTGTTTGTTGTGATTGAAATAGCTGTGGCTTCTATGGCTGAAAGCTGTGGAATTGTCATTTGGTAGTGGGGAATGCAGCGTTTAATAAGGAGAATTGAAATAGCTGTGGCCTCTATGGCTGAAAGCTGTGGAATTGTCATTTGGTAGTGGGGAATGCAGCGTTTAATAAGGAGAGACGTTCCGCCGCCTCTTTGACGATTTGCACCAATAGCTCTGTTGGATCTGTAGACACAGTAATTGGGTACGGCTATGGGGCTGGATGGGCCAAGTTTGTGTTCTTGTAGGAATAATTAGTCGGGGCTGTGCTCACTCACAAAATCCCTGAGTTCATTAAGTCTGCGAGATGAACCGTTTGTGTTCCATGTAATAATGTTTACAAAACTATTTACAGTACTATGCATTAAACATCATTTTGCGAACAAAATACATTTTAAAAAATTTCAAAAAGTATAAACACTTTATCAATTGCATTTTCAATCGCCTGGAGTTCAGGCATTCTACTATTAATTTTACGTATTAATTTTGAAAATGAGAAACCTTTAAAAATCTCAAGCAGTTCCTTGATAAATTTGAATAGGCCAGAGAAGGCATTAGCAGCATCCTTATTTAGTGCATTAATATGCTTAACATTACTAGTAGTATTATTAACAGCATTATTGTTAACATGACTAATAGAGTCAGTTAAAACATTTGCCTGTTCATCAGTCTTTTTTACACCTTTGACAGCATTTGCATAGCTCACACCTGTCTTAGTAACCTTACCATATTCAGTCTTAGAATTAGTTTCAGCATTATTATTTTTAAGATTATTAGAGATAGATTTAGAAGGCTTTGGGAACTTTGAACAACCACGATAGTTCGCTGTATGTCCTGGTTGTTTGCAATTACAACAGAACACAATTTATAACCTTTTATCTTTACAGTTCTCAGTTTTGTGGCTGCTGGGGGTCTGGATCGTCGTCTTTTAGTCCCGTATTCCCGTCCAATCACAGACCGTGGTCGTTTTGAGGAGCTTGGGATCGACGAATCGTAGGCAGGCAGCATTTGTAAAGCACGATTATCAATCTGTTCAATTTTGGCAAACAAATTTTGATTAAGTCTATTAATTAAGACATCAATAGATTTAATGTTAAAGTCCGAATGAATCACGTCATTGCGAACATACCAGGGTGCATTAAGGGCTAAACAAAGGGTCTTATTCTAAAAGGTTTGAAGTTTTAATATATGTGTCTTATTCTGAAGATATGTTCATTTTAATATTAATTTAAGATATTGCTCTTGAATTGTATTTTATGGTTTAAATGCGAAGAACGTGATATTTAATAACTAAAGGTAACACACAAAACGTTAAAAAAACTCCCATTTGTGTGTAATGTAAAGTCTGAAAAAAGCATTCAGCTGTTTTGTTTTTTTATCTGCTCTTAATGCTTCCTAACAAGTTACAACTTATTAATTTAGAAGTCAAATAACAAAAATCAGCGTTATATTTTCAAATTTTCACATGACTAGTTTCGATGGTTTTATTGAACCACCATTCTCAGCTGCAAAAGCGCAAATGAACGAGATCAGATATAATGATTAGATAAGATAAGGAAGCCTGGACAGGAGACAAGCTACTGGCGCCATCTGTTGATGAAACCAGAAATAAAATATAATTTATCCTCAGTAGCAAAACCGCAAATGAGTGAGATAAGATATAATGATTAAATACGATAAGATAAGATAAGAAAGCCTGGAAGGGAGACAAGCTACTGGCGCCATCTGTTGATGAAACCAGAAATAAAATATAATTTCTTTAAAGGCTGAAAGCAAAGATGAATTTAGATGGAGAGCATTTTTTGATGTTCAACTTCTAAATTAATATTTGTTCGGGGTGGTATTGTATTTTAAGTTACAATTCCTTTTGGAGTCAGTCTTATGAGCGAAAAATAAAAAGAGACAAGATAGAAAAACAAATTATAAGTGACTGGTTAAGAGCCTGGATAAAAGTTACAAATTAAATTAAAAGCTCACAAAATTCATTCAAAGTTTTGAAGTCGAATAAAATAAGTTTAAACTAAATCAGGTAAAAATATTTCACAAAGCAGTTAACATAGTTAGCAAGGACTATAAAGCTGAAAATATAAAGCCTTGAAATGAAGTATATTGTTCTAAACCAAAAATAAGTTTAAGGTAAAAACTTTATTCCTTACATTATAAATGTTCAAACGATTTGTACGAAGAAAAGAATGCTGGAAAACATTCCACAGTTTTAGAGAAAACTTTCAGTGTAAGTATTTCGGACTGCAAGGATCGTGAAAAATGATTGAAATAAAATCAGAATAGAGTTCTTAAGATAAAAAATACCAAAATACCATTGCGGATGGGAATTTGGCAGAAGAAGTTTTGCTTTCTTCTTGATGCTCTTCGCGTTTTCTTGGTTATAGAAAGAAATAATGAATTCTGTCTTGCAAGAAACTTTTACTTCGAAAAGGAGAATAAGATGTTTCTAGAGCTAAACAACTACTTGTTGCATGTAGGCATTTTTTTAAAAGAATGCTATGCAATTTCAAGTAGGAGTTTTTTGGAACATAAGAACATTTATTCATAATATGCTCGCTTAGAAACACAGGCCGAGCTTCATCACTAATGTCTAACGTTGTGAATTCAAGAGGTGTTTGTAATTACTTTTACGCTGTGGTTTAAGAAATCAACGTAAGAAAAAAAAAACCAGTTCTATATCTTCCGTTCTACTGCGCCGATTGACGAAATTCAAATTGCGTTTTTCATGTCTCGAAAGCGCGACTTAGGATGTATATTAGATTTATATATAGCATCATTCTAACATAGGTATTTTGACATAAAATCGGACTTTTTCTGAAAAAACATAGCAATGTTTTTCCATGTTTCGATTCTATGACTCAAATTATGCCTAAATATTCAATTTTGCAAAATTTGGTGCGAAATTTACGGAGAAATTCATAAATTTAATTTGGCGAATTTTTTTCAGTTACAGCCAAGAATTTCATTTGGCGAACTTCTTAATATGTGGAAACCTATTTTCCTTCCCTTCCATTGTGCAGCGACGGAAAAAAAGTCACATCGCTCCTGCCTTTTTACATTTTGGATAAGAGGGAAAAAAGTCACATTGTTCTACTTTCAAATAATTTTAACAAAGTGCATAAACCACATTTCCGTTATTATCGCTTTCAACAAATATGCCAAATTTCAAAACGAGCGAATATGTAAATTCACGTATATCTTCGTAAATTTTGAATAAAAAGTTCTAATTTTTTGCAGGTATGCTTAGAAATAAATCTACTTTAAGATGATTGTAAAAATTTTATGGGTTATAATTCAAAATATTTTCGAAAATTTTTTAAAAATTATTTAAAAATACAAATTTTAAAAATAAATCTTAAAGAATGGGTGAATTTCGTTTGGAATGTACCTAAAGTTCGAACTGTGTAAAAAGGAATCAAATAAGTTTCATAAAAAAAGAGAATTAATAAGTATATATCAAATTCAATTAACATTGAGGAGTAAAATTTTGAGAGCTAATTTTTGAAAAACTACTCATGCGAGTTTTACAAACCTTGGCAGTTTGGTATAATTTGAGTCGTAAAATCGAAATATGGTAAAAATTGGCATGTCATTTCAGAAAAAGTCCGATTTTGTGTCAAAATACCTACACTGGTGAAATAAATTAGGAGAATTTGCATATTTTATCGACTTGCATGAAAAGAACTGAACTGAAGGAAAAAGCACTGCTTCTAGATAAAAATGCAAATCTTGTACAGCAAATACGTAAGAGTACACGTGTATGTAGGTGAAGCCAGCAGAAAAAATGCTTTGTAAGCGCGTGGAGGGTAAGACAAAGTGCGTTCGCTAGCACACATCGGCGAATTTCTTGGCCTTATCTTGCAACAATCGGTTAAATTCACATAGGAACAGGAAAAATGAGTAACCACCCACGTTTAGATGATGGAATGAGGTAATGAATTGTGGGGAGGCTACGGGCAAGCCAATCGCAAGTCCAGATATGCAGAGAGTGTATAACCTATGGAAACAGTTCCAAGATATTGGATCTATCGAGAGAAAGCCTGGGAAAGGTCGTCCAAGAATGAGGAAGGCCAGAGAAGATCGCTATTTGCCCATTTTAGCGATTCGTAACAGAGGAGTTACAGCTTCTCAGCTCTCTCGCGACTTGTATGCAGCCACAGGAACCCGTTTAACAAGGGTGACTGTCTCCAAAAGACTGAATGAGAGAGAGTTGTTTGCCAGAAGACCGGCTGTTTGCGTCCCGCTCACGTCTACGGACAGGAGAGTACGATAACGATGGTGCAGGCAGCATAGTGATTGGAGTACGGATCAATGAGTGACCGTTCTGTTCACCGACGAGTCCCGTTCTAGCTTAAACACCGATTCTCGCCGTACTTTCATATACAGAGAGCCAGGGACCCGCTACCTACCCTTCAATGTCCGCGAAATCAACAGTTATGGTGGTGGCGGTGTAATGGTCGGGGCAGGCGTCATGTTGGATGGCCGCACACCTCTCCGCGTCTTTGACAGGGACTCTGTGACTGGTGTTAGGTATAGGGATGAGGTCATGGAGCTCTATGTTCGCCTTTTCCGGGGTGCAGTGGGCCCCGAGTTCATCTTACAGGACGACAAGGCGAGGCCACATAGAGTTCTTTTGGTGGACGAATGTTTCGAGAGTGAGGATATTCTCTGGATGGATTGGCCAGCCAGGTCTCCAGACCTCAACCGTATAGAGCGTGTCTGGAAAGCTCTGGGGAGGGCAATTGAAACTCGCAACCCCCCTCCGAGAACCATCCAGGAACTGAAAATAGCATTGCTGAATGTGTGGGACGAATTGCCACAGGCAGTGATAAATTGCCTTATTTCCAGTATGACATCCCGCTGCGAGTCCTTTATGGCTGTAAGAGGGGATCATACCTTTATTAACCCATTTCTTTTGTGTCTTCTGTTTTTCCGTTGTTTTAGACCTTCAGACTCCCACGAGTGTGAACATGTGTGTCTATTATAACTGTTGAGTGTTTATTTTGTTTGTACTATTATATGAACCTATGTTCACACCAAATTTTATTAAATTCTGTCCAGTAGTTCTGGAGATCGTGGATCAAATATGAAAATTCTCTTAATTTATTTCACTAGCATATATTTGAACAATGCTATATATAAATCTATTACATATCCTAAGTCGCGCTTTCGAGACATGAAAAACGCAATTTGAATTTTGTCAATCGGCCCAGTAAAACGGAAGATATGGAACTGTCCCACCCCCTTTTTTTTAGCAGTGTACAAGATACGTATTAACGTTTCTTTTCAGAACTGTATGCGGATGGTTTTGATAAAACGCAGCCTCATTTTATTCACTCCATCAGAAAAATATCTTTTTACAGTACAGGATTGTTCAGAATTCCGTGAAATATTTAAAAAAATTCTTAACAACTAAGCAACCAATAACAGATTTCATTACACTAATAAGAAAAATCTCAATAGGATGCTTTTTAGGCATTTAAAAAATTTTTGACAAGTCTATCTTTCCTGATACGTCGAACATCTTGTTAGACATTAGGTTATTTCGAAGCAGGAGACATGAAAAATGAGCAATGCCCTCGTCGGGACTCGAACCTAGCACTTGTCAGACATGCGTTCAGTGTGCTGAGCATTACAACACGAAGGTATGCTAAGAAAGCGGGGGGAAATGCCTTATAATATATGCGATAAACCTTGGCATTTTACATATGTGCCACTACAAGAAGATCAGCCACAGCCATGGCAAATAAGTTTACAATAATTGCCACAGCCAGTTGCAAAGATCGTAAAGTGGAAGGAAGGAAAAAACCGCTAATAAAAAAAAATCTGAAAGCTTTCAGATTTTACATTCCTCCCAAAATGGCTTTTTTTAAGGTTTTGTGTGTTATCTTCATTTATTAAATATCAAGTTATTCTCACTTAAACCACATAAAATTCAATTCAACAGAATTTCACAAAATATTTGAACACAGCATATCTTTAGAATTTCTCATACGTAGTCTCTCGTACTGGAGATAAAAATATCTTTTCTTTCCGTACACTGTTCATATTGCTGGTTTTGAAATCGTTGAGTTTGTTAATCAAATATTTGGTAAAGTTTTACAAAATTTGAAATAGATAATAAAATAAATCCAAAATTCAAAATTCGGGCTTCCAGGTACCCATGTTCGGGTGGAGGATTACCTAAATGAAAATTTGATGGCTCTGGGTACTGTCGTTTTTCACAATGCGGAAACATACATTCGGATGATACATTCATTCATGTAGATTCTTCATTATTCAATTTTTTTAAATATACTACAGAGCCACAATATTTGGTGGCAACATTTCGAAAAGTGATTCAGACTTTTAGAGTGATTTAAGGCAAAATGCCGTTTTGACACTGTTAGCCCTTCTGGGCTAACGCTTCTTTGGGCTAACAATATTATTCACACATCTCTAAAAGGAAACGGTCTCTTGTCATTAAGCCCTTAGATCTTGCTGACTAAGGCAATAACTAGCCCTTACTTCATTCAGCACATCTTATGCAATTTTGTGGCAAATTTTGATTAAAATACTGTCCCAAGTAATATGCTGTGCGGTAAATTATGATTACAATGATTTCAAGTTTGGTTTGGTTTGGCTTAGTTTAGTTGATTATGGCATAGCGTAATAGGGCTATCTTCCTAAGAGGAGGGTTATCTTCGTGGAGGAATTTCTAAAGCAATCTTAGTAATGATCCTTGTGGTAGCAAGCAGGAAAATTGTTTTCTTGAAAGAGGGAATGGTCATGGTTTTCATTCAACCATGGATTCAGCCAGCTATCCAGTGCGTCCAAGGTTAAGTTCTCCCCGTTACATACAGATGTATATCGCAGCAGAAAAGGTGAAATCGTCGAGCGTTTATGAACTGCATACGAAAAGGAGCCTCGACGATTTTACTTGCATTTTAGTGTAATAAAATACGATAGCTGTTACACAGTTTATTTGTTAAAAATGTCTAAAGTGTTTTATGGACTCACAAATAAACCTGTATTTATTGAATTTGTTACCAGCTGCAAATTCTTGCTTAGTTGGTAATATATAGCGAAATCCTGATATTTTTCGGTATGGTTTGGGGGGGATTAATTTATGTTACGGTTTACAGACAGGCTGCTTACGAAAACGAAAGAAATGTGCCAAAAATTTCAGCTGAAAGTGACAACGACTTCCAGCCAATTAGGAAGAAAAAGTTGGTAGTTTTGGAATATAATCCGGAGAAATAAAATTTATTTTGTTCTCCCCTACTTCCACATTTTTTCTTTGCAAATAAGTGAAGTAAGTGTTTTTTCTTTTACTTAGAATTTTCCGTGTTGGTAGACTCAAATGAAATGACTTTTCATTTATATAAAAGCCAATTAAATGAAATATAATGATCACTGATAAGTTTAGGCACTAGTATAATTGAAATCTGTTAAACTTGTCTAATTTCATTTAAATTCATTTGTGTAAATCTACATTCCAGATGAACGATTTTAGCAAATTTAGCAAAGAAAGTAATAAAAAAATCCTTCAATTTTCGTACATTATTGCACCATTTACATATTATACGAACTTAAACCTATAAGGTATTTCTCCCGCCCTCTTAGCATGTTTTCGTAGTGTACCGGTCAGCACACTCGGCGCGCATTCGAGAGTTTCGAGTCCTGGTGAGGGCATTGCTCATTTTTCAGGACTCTTGCTTCGAAATAACCTAATGACTCTACAGTGGCGTACAGAAAGGGTGGTGGATGATGATTCTTCACTACCAGGATTTGGCAATTGGGTCCCCTAATCCACAGTCGCCCTTTAAAAGGGGAAGTATATAAGGTATTTCTCCCCACTTCTTAGCATGCCTTCGTGGTGTAGTGGTCACAACATTCGGCGCACATTCGAGAGGTCCGAGGTTCGAGTCCTAGCGAGGGCATTGCTCACTTTTCATGATTCCTGCTTTGAAATAACCTACTGACTGATAACAAATCGTATTCGCAAACCGTGAAATTCGCAGTATTTGACTTTTCTATCATTATTTTCCTCTCTTAATATCCTACAGCTTAAAGATCCATCAGCGGCGAAGCATAAAATCTCTAAAGACTGGGAGTTTCGACCTGAGTTCGATTCCAGGCGAACGGGTTGAATACAAGGGCGTTTTTGCGTCACATGTGTACGAGCCAGTTTGCCTTGGAAAATCTTTCACAAAGGCACCCCTACCCTTAAGCAGGTAGCCTTAGTGTTCGTTGACATAATTAACTTATTTCTTAAACATTTATGCAGCTTTCATCACAAAAATAGGAGAATGTGGTAGGTTACAAGAGAACTGGCTAACGTCATGCAAAGAGCATGGTTTACATTTGGTTTATTTTAATACCAGGTATAATATTTACCGTTACAGCTGTTGTATTTACTGTCGTTTACTACCATAAACAAAGACATATATATTTATTTCAAAAAGAATGAGTTAGTCCAGCAAGTAAGCCGTCTTCATTTCTTAAGCAGAGAATATATTGTTTTTCTTGTTGATTCGTAAACAGCAACACTCTATATTTACTTAAACACATAACCTAATTTCCGTTTCAACTTGTATATAGAAAAAGCTGACATATATACATGCAGTCATTCGTTTACGACATAAAAGCATAGCAATTAATACCAAATAATTAGGAAGTTTTCAAATTACTCCACTTAACAGTAATCGTTAACTGAATACATATTCTTTTGCTGAATGATTATTAGTCCAAAGGGGCAATTTTCCCAGAAGGATTAAGAATTTCGTTTTAGCGTTTTGCCCTGATTCACTAAAAGCATTGTTTCACTTTTCAAATTGTTGCCACCAAATAGTATCGCCCTGTATTATATTTAAAGAAATTAAATAATGAAGAATCTGCATAAATGTATGTATGGTTAACGCATTGTGATAAAACAACGTTACCTATAGCCATCAAATTTTGAATACTGAACGTTTCCACCCGAATATGGGCATCTGGAAGCCCAAATTTGAAATTTGGGATTTGATTTTTATCGATTTCATATTTTGTAAAACTTTAACGAATGTTTGGTTGATAAATTCCAGGATTTCAAAGAGAGCAATAGCAACGTTGTACAGAAAAAAAACTTTTTTTTAATCTTCAGCCTGCTAGACGTTTTCCTAGCGCGCTAGGAAATTCTAAAGATATGCTCATTTTAAAATTATTTTGCGATATTGCTCTTGAACTGAATTTTATGGTTTAAGTGTGAAGAACATGATATTTAATTAATAAAAGCAACACAGAAAATGTTAAAAAAAGCCCCTTCGGACGTAATTTAAAAGCTGAAACCTTTCAGATTAAAAAAAATATTGTTTTCCATCTATTATAAACAATTGCACTTTAAATGCTTTAGAATAGTAGAATAGCTCATTACTTATACTGTAAGGATTTTAAGTTCACTAACGTTTATTTCATTTTAAACTTTACTATCATCCCTTATTTTTCACTTTCGGCCAGAATTAACGCATGAATATGTTTATGCAAATTGTACTTGATAACGCTTAAGAATTTAAGTTGTGGCTTTTTGCCAAGAGCAGATATCTAAGAAAGGACTTAGCTTTAGTGTTTTGTGAACTTTACTAAGAAAGGACTTAGTGTTATAATTAATATGATTGAAAGACTAACTTTACTTTAAGCAGCAAACTGCACGGACAATACTATATTCGGTGACTTCACCATGTGACATTAGTGTCCAATCTTGAAGCAGCAGCCAAAAGTTTCCCCTGAAGAGAAACAAAAATTCCAAAAACGAAGTATAAAGTATATTCCTCATATGTGCCTAAAAATATGAAATATCAGTGCTATACAGATCATATTAGATGTTTAATTCACGTACTTAATGTACATGTATTAGCTTCGTCATGGACGGCGCGGCGGTTATCGCCTTAATTTTAAATATACCAACGCCTAAGAGCAGAAATTACCAAACGTAGCAGTAAAAGCAGTTATCTGCTATATGCAGTAGAAACCAGGAAAAGATTCGATTCGATTCCAAGAGCAGAGAGTAGAAGGAAGGAAAGAGAGCCCTTTTGCTACGAGTCTTCACTCGAGCTTCCCATCAGTTACTATCCGCCTTTAAGGCCAGAGGTTAACCCTCTTAAAAGTTAAAGACGCATTGTAGTTTTCAGCAGTTTGCGTACTACAAACGTAGTAATTTAAAAGGCCAGTTTTAGTGCTAGTCATCTGTGTAAATATTAAAAGTAGCTCTTATTTAAATTTTTATTAGTAATTAGTCTTCTATTCTTTTACGTTCAGACCACAAGTGGTTGGTCTTTGTATCCCGAAGTTCGGGAACGTATGTAAATTAAGCAAACAAAAGGGGAATTTGAACCCTCCTCGTCTTTGTTGTCTCTTCTACACATAGCTTTTAGTAAGCTCCCTGTTCCTACTGAGGACTACAGTTATGTTTACAAAATCAAGTAGAAGGTACAGAATTCCTGATAATATTAAGTAAATTTTTTGCAATATGTATTTCTCTATACATTTAAATATTTTCTAAAGGGAAAAAATAGAAAGCTTTATCACTTTAATGGAGAAAATAATTAAACTTTAGCAATAACTGTGTTAAGCAAATCACCAGATAAAATGTTTAAATATCTCACAAAATTAATGAAGTCGCCGTACATAATTTTATTTAGCAAACTACGTTACCGAGGTGGGAAAATGCGATGAAGGTTACTAATTACATTCTTAACAACAATTATTGTCTTCAATACTACAGGTTAAATATCATATAGTATAACAAATCAGAAACAATATCCTTTACATCTTTTGAACAAATTTACAATCTCAGCTGTTTTCATTGCAGTTTTGATTTATGTTTCACATGAGAAATTTCCGAATAAATTTAACACGTGAAAATTAATTGCATTAATTTTCTCTTCAGCTGTTTTTGAACAGTTGTTTCAAGAGTTATGAAAGATTTGCGGGTCTGTCCGAAAATCAAGAGGTAACCTGGTCAAAGCAATTATCTACGAATGTGCTTTGGAAGGTTCTTCCGACAGAATCCCAGCGTACTAAGAATGGAATATATATACAAGTAAGAAAAAGTGCTTTATTCATTACTACCACTTTAAAAGTATAATGAGCCATAATGATGATCTTTCTTTTTAAATAAATAATGAATGTTTTTGTAATGAAATTTAATTTTTACTTCCTTGTACTAATTAAACAGAAGTACTGCAATCGACATATATTTTAGGTATCATATTTCAAAGAAAATATCTATTTTGACCGCTATCGAATGCGATTTAACGATGTTTTTGCATGACATCTGTACGTAAGGACAGAATAAAGGACACGTTTCCCCCAAAAAATTATAAAAATGATTTAAAATGGATTCTGAAGATATTGTTTTCGTGGCGTCTGTGCGTACGTACGTACGTACGTATGTATGTATGTATTTCGCATAACTCAAAAACGAGTAGCCACAAAGCGTTTAAATTTTGTATATAGGACTGTTATAACATGTAGATGTAGACCTCCCTTTTCGGTTGCAATCGGCCGCAACGAGAATATATATGCATATATACGCCCACTCTGTTGGTCAGCTCGCGCATTTTGTGCTTTAAAAATGATTGAATTATCTTATTCTTATCCTTCCTCTTAAGGGTTTTATGCCTTTAGAAAATCTTCATGTAATATTTATAGAATTATCAGCAATTTGTTTAAGTTCGGCTAAGCCTAATTATTTTTATCATAGCAACCATATTTGTTTACATTTGCAACTTAATAGAATAGTGGATTTGTTACCAATCTAGAGAAACTAAGCTTCGCAACAACAAAGCAACGCCGTCATTTATTATTGTGAATTAAATTATGCTTAATCCATTCTGGAATTATCATTTATGTTACTAAACTATCCCATATGTTGACTCAGCATAGCGTGTACAAGAAATGAAGTCAGTTTCTACGCCTTCAGTGTCTTTTCACCGAGTGAGACCGAAAGTAAACTTTCAGTTTTGTGCACCTAAAAATCTGCGTTCTTGCTCGCTAGCCGAACTGCTTGTTTTTGGGTAGAAACTGTAATTTTAATTGTAAAAAAAAATTAATTCTTTCAACTGTATTTGGTGTTTTATGGTTTTCTATATCTTTCAATTTTTAAGACAGATATTTTAAGTTTTTAAGCATTTTTGAACTGAATTCATTGAATGAGATGTATATCTCTAATGAAATTCAAGGAAGTAAGTTTAAATGAAAGGCAGGAAAAATTGCTTACAATTTAATATTCCGTACAAGGAAGTCATATGGTGTTCACATCAGATTTTTTTATTGGGATAAAGATCTAGATAGCAAAAATACTCATTCGGATAAAGAAATTAAGAAACATTTACAGGAAATGAACTGAAATCAAAATAGAATGTTCTATTCCAAATTTCTACTTCTTCTTCTTACTAATTCCTCTGATCTGAATCAGATCGGATGCATAAATTCATTCGCCTTCATAACTTCCAACACGAAATTAGGTCTCTTTAGCAGATCTTCACGTACAAAGGCAACACAACTAAGTAGATCTTGCACAGTAGCCTCATGGGTTTTAGAAGGGGTTTGTACCACGGAAATATACGGGGGTCCTTAAATGTTGTGAAGTCAACCGAGCCAGAGCGTATGGTCCTTCCTGTCACCCTTGAAACCAATAGCTGTGTTAGGACTTGCACTACGATACCATGAATGTGTAGGTACTTAAATAATTTGATTTTACTTTAATAAAAGTTGTTTATACATACAATTATTTTTCCTTTCTCCAAAACAGACATTCGCATTTAGTATTCATTTGCTTTTATAAGCTTAATTTTTTTCTTAGATGTCTTTAATTTCAATTTAGTGTCTATATCATTAGAATCTAAGAATTACTTGGCGTTAAAAATTAATCCTAGAAATTTAACGTACTATTCTTTTCTCATTTCAGTGAATATAGCTTAAGTATTTCATTTTGACATTTTACGTTTTCTACGTGAATTTTCGTTATGCTTTATAGTCTTCTAAAAATTGTTTCTTGGCGTTTAGAATTACGTATTTGTAAAGAAGTTTGTTTTCTTGTTTTAACTATTTTATAACTTTATACATGCAATGAAAACAAATTTAGAAGTACTGATGTAGTGGCTCTGCACGGTAGAAACGCAGAAATACTGGTGGCAAAGCATGTAGATAACATAATGAACGAGAAGAATTCTGAATTGCTGAAATGTTGTCCGTATTGACTAAGAAACTTGGCAGTCGAGGCGGATAAAATTCCATTTTTGTTTAAATTCACATTTGCAGCCACAACTCTCTTGGCACGCTAATCGTACCTATTTCCAGAACATTTACACTTTTGATACTGTTGAGTTAGGAAGAGAGCACAGCGAAACTGCGTCCAAGCAGCACAGAGGGTGAAGCTAAAGTGTGCTAAAGGCAAGTTGGAAATGGCGTTAAACATCCAAAATTTGGAAATTAAATATCTCGATCGATTTTTGTATTACGAGAGTTAAACGTTTTGCATTTTATTTTTATACTGAGTATAAAATTTTCCTAATTATAAGGATAGGAGTGTCATATAAAAAGTTAGAATTCGTAAGTTTTACAAACAGGATAATTTTAAATTTGCAAATGTTAAAACATGAACGTTTGCATCATTTAAGGTACTCGACTACGTTAGATATTCAGATTTTGGAAAATAGTATAGATTCATCGAAAATAGTTTAGATAGTTTTGTTATTTGTCTTCTTTAGCAGAATACTACTTAAAATAGTATAAACAGGTGGAAAACTTGTTATCAAGGCATAATGTTTGGTTTTTTTTATTAGATTTTAGTTTAAAACATGTGTTAAATTTCAGGATTACTAGATACGTTCCCATAAAAATATTTATCGATATTTTACTTTTATATTTGTCGATTACATTTATTAAGGTGTTACATAGAAAGAATTACGAAATTACATAGACTAAAATCTAATTACAAAATAAAATACCTGTAGAGATATTAGGTTATTTCGAAAGCAGAAGACATGAAAAAGGAGCAATGCCCTCGCCGGAACTCGAACCTCGGACCTCTGGAATACGCGCCTAGCGTGCTCACCACTTCACCACAAAGGCATGCTAAGAAGGAGGGAGAAATACCTTACATACTCCCCCCTTTTAAAAAGAGACAGGGGATTAGGTGCCCCAATCGCCAAATTCTGGTGGTGGAGAATAATTATCCACCTTTTTAGTTCGGGCGCCACTGTAGAGGCATTAGGTTTATTTTTTGAAAGCAGGAGATATGAAAAATGAGCAGTGCCCTCGCCGGGACTCCAACCACGGACCTCTCGAATACGCGCCGAGTGTGCTGACCACTACACCCCGAAGGCGTGCTAAGAAGGCGAGAAAAATACCTTATATACCTATTAAATATAACTGCTTGAGTACATGTACTAGCCACTTTTTGGGAAATTCCTCTCTTTTCATTTATAAAATTTTCCGAAGAAATTTTAGATATGCATATGAACTTGAGATTTTAATCTATTTAATTCACGATATTTCATGGAATATTTGTGGAAAGTTTCATAAAATTTCTATCGCAATATTTTAAGTTGAATTGTTTTTGGTAACAAAAAAAAAATTGAAAAAAATCAAGTTTTTCAAAAAATAGGTTTAATATAAAGCAAACACAAATAGAAGGAAAAGGAAATGTTGCCAAATATAAAAAATTAAATTCCAAAACTAATCTGGCTTCCGAGAGCTTATTAACAAATAAAAAAGTTCGAAATCATCTTTTGGACATCACAAAAAGTATTCACATGAAAAATTCTCATTTGAAAGTTATTTAGTGGGTATGCAGTTGGAAACCTTAAACATTTTTCTACCTGGAAGAACAAGTCTTCGACCAACGGTTTTGAAATTGTCTGAATAAGGACGTTTGTGCTCGATGTGTATATTATATAATTTTATTCTAAGATGCGATTTAATTGATTTTATTATTATACCTAACATTATTTGTTAAGGCTGGATTTCACATTTAGTATTCATTTCTTTATATTAATTTAAATTGTTTGCTAGACTTTTTATTTACAGTTTAGTATATTTATCAATAGATTCTTCATAACATAAACCAATTTTATTTTACATTATGAACTTGCATACTATGAGCCATGTCCAAGACGCCAGCCGCGATTTCAGATGATTTTGGCCTTCTGCAGACGTGACCATGTCGTAGAGTCATTACATGTTTTTTTAAGAAGAAGACATGAAACATTTACATTGCCCTCATCGGGATTCAAACACAAGACATCCGACTGTCAGCCAGACGTGCTTCCACTTATACCAAATTGGCAGTAGGTAAGGAATGAGAAAACACCTTACAATGTTTCAGCAAGTGATAGTCAATACTGTAGTTAAAATGCGATTTAGAAAATTCTAAACATGTTTATAGATAGTAGTCTATGGTGATGGTAATCACGAGAGGATCTAATGTAATTACCTGCGAGATTTGGTATGTACTAGAAAATTTGGCTACATTATGAAACTACAAAGTTGTTCGTACTTGTTGAAAGCGTACTTGTTGAAAGCGATAATAACATCTAATACGGTTTACGCACTTTGCTAAAATTATTTGAAAGTAGAACGATGTGGCTTTTTTTTTTCCGCTCTTGACAATTGAAGGGATAGGAAAATAGGTTGCCATGTATTAAGAAGTTCGCCAAGTGAATTATTCTTGACGAAAACTGAAAAAAAATTGCCAAGTTAAATTTTTGAATTTCTCCGTAAATTTCGCACCAAATTTTACAAAATTTAATATTTGGGCATAATTTGAGTCATAGAATCGAAATATGGAAAAATGTGGTATGATATTTCATAAAAAGACCCATTTTGTGTCAAAATACCTATGTTAGAACAATGCTGTATATAAATCTAATATATATCCAAAGTCGTGCTTTCGAGACATGAAAGCGCAGTTTGAATTTCGTCAATCGGCCCAGTAGAATCTGAGCTGTACCACAATTTTTTTTTTGCGCAGTGTACATGTTACGAAGATGTTAACGTTAGAAAGTTACGAACAACAGAAACTGTAAAGAGGCAAAATTAAAATATTAATTTCATTTAATACTGATATTGTCCAAAACAGGTATTTTCATCAGAATACTCGGGTTAATTTCTTAATCATTTTTTTTAAAGGCGGGCTCTTTATTTAATAACCATTACAAGGGACAAAAGTGGTGGCCATTTCATTATGGAAGCGCCTAATAGGTGGCTGGCTACCCTTGCTTCCTATGAAGGGGCAGACAGTTACAACCGCGCCTTTTACAGATCTGAACCCGGGCTTATCTCTAAGGCAATGAAGGGCCACTAACCATTATACCGGCTGGGCGGCATTTTTTTTAAACATAAGGATGCCAAATAAATAAATTGCAATGCATTTCAAAATTGATGTGTTTGGTGCTCGACATAGCATCCCATATTACAATGCTGTGCTAACTGGCATCAAAATTCTTCAGCTCTTTTCATTCTTCATCCTTTTGTACTTCTGGGAACATTTATAATTTTTATGGAAATAGATTTCGTTTCTTTTTCGCATCAGAAGAATGAGTAGGCTGCTAGTTGTGAATAAAGGAAATGAAAAATTGTTTTTAATTGTACTTTTAACGACGGCATTTAATCCAATATTCATAAACAATTCAGAATAGAAGAGATAACTAGTACTACATGATTTTAGCTAATTTAACAACTCAATTAAACTTGAATATTAATTAGATTATAAATCTGAAATTCGGATGTATCGAATGAGCTTTTATTCGGAATGATTATGCAATGAAAGGAAGAAAGCTTCCAGGAACTTGCCAGCTGATCTTTTACATAATTAATTAGTTAATTATTCAAGATAGTTTCGTAATTAATTAACCGAGATAGTTTTTATTGCAGTGAAAGATATAAGTGATTATTGTCTTTCACTTAGACAATAATCTGAGTTGTCATCATGAGCCTCCATTCATAAAAATGGAGGCTTCTTTATACTTTTTTTCCGTGTAAAAGTAAGATATAAATAAAATTCTCATTTGTTTTATAAAAAATATTATAAGCATATGTTAGCTATTTTTTATTTTGTTAATTGAGGCAAAAAACGTTTTATGTTGTTTCTTGAAATCTTGGCAACAAAACATGCTTGAGCAGCATGGATAATTATAAGAAGATGTTTTGCATAATGCTTCAAAGACATTTTCTTCCTTCAAAGGACTGTACATAATTGGGGAAAAAAAAACACTGAAGATTTTGTATCTTAGTCGATTTTGCGTTACATTCGCAGCTGCTTAGCGTGATTGCAATTAATATTATTATTAGAATATTGTTATCGAATTTCCGAAGATCCGCCCGTTTGTATACAAAAACATGGAAAACATATTGCTTAGTGTAATGAAGAAGTCGGTAATGTAATCAACGTATTAAAGAATAAATTTTTTAAACTGAAGTAAATTCGTAGATAAAAGATAAAAATCACCAAATAAAGTCGAAATAGAAGACAGAAATTCCCAGACTACAAGAGAAATGTCGCCATATAAGGGATACTCAATTTTGTTACAAATCAACCAGGTGCAAAGTACACTGAAAACAAAAAAACAAAAAAAAGGGGGGGGAGAGTTCTATACCTCCGGTTCTACTGGGCCGATTGACGAAATTCAACTTGCGATTTTCGTGTCTACAAAGCGAGACTTAGGATATGTATTAGATTAGTATATAGCATTGTTGTAATCTTGACACAAAATCGAACGTTTTCCGAAATGACATGCTAGTTTTTTTTTCCATATTTCGATTCTACCCCTCAAATTATACCAGACTGAATATCGCCTTTTTTATTAAACTTTTTTTTTATTCTTCCTCTCACATTTCAAAATTTTGATCTATTCCAAATAAAATTCCTCCATTTTTCATGATTTATTTTTAAAATTTGTATTTTCAATTAATTTTCATAAATTTTTCGAAAAAAATATGTGAATTATAACTCACACAGTTTTTACCATCATTTTAAAGTACACTGCTCGCCACCGTAAATGCAAAACCCTGAAGGAAGCATGCAAGAAACATGAAATTTACAACATGCATTAGCGGAGGTGAGATATGCAAATGATTAGAATTTCATCGCAGACGCACATCACGCGCGCCTGTAGCGCCACTTCAAAGCGCTATTTAAGGCTTGGAGTTTTCGACGATTTCAAGTTCGGCAATTGTGTTTTTGTGATTTTTTTTAAAAAAAAAAGATCAGTTATGCCTCGTAGTAAACAGCGATCATCGTTTGATCAAGTATCTGAGTTCAACAGACGAAGGATAGTGGCTACCGAGAGCGTGGATTGTCTTTCAGGGAAATCGGTATTCGTGCTGGAGGAAACCAGACACCTGTAGCGTGGATATGTGACCGTTGGATGCAGGAGGGTACGATGGACCGACGTGTTCGATCGCATCCACCTCAGTGCACCACTTCACGTGATGACAGGAACATTGTGCGCATGATAGTGACGGATCGCTCAGTCACATCACGAACCATTGCACAGCACATCCAGTCTGTAGCGCATCATCCAGTGTCTGCGCGTACCATTCGACGCCGTTTACAGCAGTTGATTACAGTCTGTCCGCAAGACGTCTATTGCTTCGTGTACTCTTGACGCAGAACCACAGACCTCTCCGCCACCAATGGTGCGATGAAAGAAGGATGTGGACGGCAGAATGGAATGAAATTGTCTTTACTGACGAATCATGCTTCTTTCTGCAACACCACGATGGTCGGATTCGAGTTTGGAGACACCGTGGAGAGAGGATGCAAAACAGCTGCGTTATGCACCGCCCCACTGGTCCTGCACCGGGTATTATGGTATGGGGCGGTATTGGATATCACTCTCGCACTCTTCTAGTACTCATTGCCCGTACTTTGAACAGCCAGCGCTACGTCTTCGAGGTGTTGGAGCCAGTTGTCCTTCCTTACCTTCAGGACTTGCCCACAGCCGTATTTCAATACGATAATGAGCGACCACACGTGGCACGCATTGTCCAAGGGTTCTTCATCAATTGCCAGATTGAATTGCTTCTCTGACCGGCTCGCTCTCCGGATCTTTCGCCGATCGAAAACATGTGTTCCGTGGTTGCTGAACGATTGACCCAGATTACATCCCAAGTTGCCCCACCAGATCAACTTTGGGAATGTGTGGAAGCTGCTTGGTCTGCTGTACCCCAAGAACACATCCAAAGTCTCTTTGAATCAATGCCGAGGCGTGTGGCGCCGGTGACTTTGGCTACTGATTCTGGAAAAAACCATACTTCACAGAAGTCTATAAATTTAATCATTTGATACTTGGTCAACATGTTATCTACTAAATAAATTTTGTTGTGATATCTCTTGTCTTTCTTGGTGTTGCAATTTGGGTGGCCAGCAGAGTAGATATGTTTTTAAGCATATCTGCAAAAAATTAGAGTTTTTTATTCAAATTTCTTAGATATACGTGAAGTTACATACTGACTCGTTTCCAAATTGGCATAAATGTTACAAGTAATAATAACGCCAAATGTTGATTACACAATTTGTTAAAATTATTTGAAAGCATGAACGACGACTTTTCTCCGCTCCTGTTGAATGAAAAAAAGGAAAGGAAAATAGGTCGTTATAAATTAAGAAGTTCGCCAAGTGAGTAATTTTTGACGCTCACTAAAAATGTGCGCCAAGATAAATTTATGAATTGCTCCGTAAATTTCTCACGAAATTTTACAAAATTTAATATTTAGGCATAATTTGAATCGTAGAATCTAAATATCGAAAAAATGGTATGTCATTTCAGAAAAAGTCCGATTATTTGTCCGATCCGACACCTATATTAGAACAATACTACATATAAATCTAATATATATCCTAAGTCACGCTTACAAGACATGAAAAACTCAATTTGACTTTCGTCAATCGGCCCAGTAGACAGAACTGTTCTTTTTTTTTTATCGCTCAGTGGACCTCGCTTTCCAGTTTTTAGGAAAATCTACTGGATTATTTTACAAAACAGCATTTGAAATCAGCTTCGTGTTTCGTGCCAAATTGTTTTTGTGTTGCGTTTTAAGATTTAGATATGTATGAAGTTTCTATTTTAGGGAATGCTTATTCACTTAAAATGGACACTAATAAAAGGAATAATGATATAAGTGATGAAGTCGACATGTTTGACCGCTACGACCAATTCCCAAAAATGAGTCAACGGAATGCTTCTCTTAAATTAAATGTTTCTCACCCATTTATATGCAAGAATTTAAAGAATCGCGAAGATAGTATTTACAAATCAAAGCAAAATCGAAATGTAAACATGAAATAGATGCATACCAGAGAAGATCACAATGATGAGAAAGCACTGAAGGTTTGGTTTACAAGCATTCGGTCAAAAGGATGGGGAAATTAACGGTCTGCTGATGCAGTAGGAATCTAAAGAATTAGCAACAGACGATAGGGTTGTTAATTAATTAAGATTAGGGATATAACATCGGTCAAATAATTTCCAGAATCATTATGAAGAGTTCATAAATTAACTTTTACGTAACAATTGCAGACAGTCCACTATTAATAGCTTTTTTCTTAATGAAAATGCTGCA
Organism: Stegodyphus mimosarum; assembly: GCA_000611955.2. Classification (NCBI taxonomy): domain Eukaryota; kingdom Metazoa; phylum Arthropoda; class Arachnida; order Araneae; family Eresidae; genus Stegodyphus; species Stegodyphus mimosarum. The sequence continues at coordinate 114,002 of KK120823.1, forward strand.
AAAGTGCTTATATATTTCTAGTCATATTTGCACAAAATTATAGTTTAATTGATCGTATAATATTATCATTATTTAGTTAATAGTTATAAAAATAGTTATGGTCAAACGTGGTAGCATGACTGCTTTAAATAGTCTTAATATATACGATTTAAAAAACTGTGTTTGTTCTTTTATGATGTGCAAAATGATTTTTCTCCCGAAGAATTTAACAGGAGAGAAGAACGTCTCCATTTGTAATGATTACTTTATTAAATTTAATGGGAAATTAAAGTTAATAAATTAGGAAAAAGCTACAGGTCTGAAAAGGAAACGAAATGAATAAATAAAACAAAGAAAATTAGCATTAACAATAAATTAAAGTAGGAATGCTTTCGGCAGTTTCAACTGTTTCCTTCTTCGATTGCCAATAAGTGAAAAAATAAATGCAACAGGCTGAAACAAAATTGAAGAAGGAAAACGTTTTGGTTTGTGTGATTGCGGCACAGCTTCGATGACTGCCTGGCTAAGGGGAAGTATGCCTTCGTGGAGGACACTCTAAGGAAATCTGCTCGTATACGCATGATTCGAACCTCGGACCGAACTATCGCTGTTCAGCAACTGTGCCACTGTGCCGCTGGGTTTGCTTAAAGAAGGAAAAATTTCGAGCATTTCGCTCTCTAGTGATTTTCCTTGTAATAAAGGAAACGAAACATATGGTCCATGTATGGGTAGAAGCTACTGTGTGGAATAACGTAATATACCATCAAAGAAAAATTAGCTTCATTTTATATGTTTGCGTTTAGGCAGTCAGGGTTGTTCCATAGCATCAGCAGACCTACAGCACTAGGGGCCCAGTGCGGAAATTTCCCTGAAGCTGCCCTTATTGGAATAATCACCATACAAAATATCAGGAGAAACACATAGCTAACATTTATATATTTAAAATTAAATAGAGAAAATGGTTTGGAAAACGAAAAATGTTAAGACTAAAGAAAAACAGCTTACGTCTAACAGAAAAATATATATTTAAAAAAGTTTATTAATCTGCCATTTCTTGATGATTTAAAAATTGTTTTCTACTTTGCTGTCAATAAAAAAAAACTGTTTTTTACGAGCTTTGGCTTCTGAAAAGTGTTTTTAAAGCTTCATCAAATTTAATGTTTTCAGCTACTGCATATTCAGTGGAAAGGAATGCCAGACCGTAAAATCTTATTTAGCTCATTGTTGATAGAAGATAATTTTTAATGAACTTAGAAAATTTTCTCCCGCAAGAAGCAAGGGAAACGCAGCCTGTCAAAAAAAAAGGCTTTAATTCCAAATTTAAGTGAGAGACTGCTTCTTGGAAGCTCATTTCCACAGTGAACTTTAACATTTTTAATGCAGACCACTTTTTAGTTTCGTTCGCTTTTATATTCCTGCATAATTGGATTCTACTTAACATCTGCTTGAAAACTTAAGGTCCTTTAAAGGCTGTTCCTGATCTGATAACGGTAGGGAAAAGGGGTATGGGCCGCATCACGGTACGCCCTTGTTCCGCTGTACCACAAACGATTGAGTGCCATTATGATTAGCTCTCTCCTCAGCTCGTATTATTGAACAAACTTTTTCTCATTTAACAAGAGAAAAATCTTTCCATGCCAGTTTTAATAAGAATTCGTAGGTTATGCCTTTCTTTCTCTTCACTAGTAATAAAACTCAACGTACTTTAAATAAGTTTAACCTTTGTCATGTTTTTACCATAATTTAGCACATTAACATGTACGCATTTCTACTAATTATATTTAGTTACCTATTGTTGCGTGCGTACGACTTCTTAATAGATATAATGCACACAGGTCCGATGACAGGTCAATAAATTTTTTTTTCGAAAGAAACATTTCAAAGTTCTGGAATTTTCCACAAAAATACTGGTACAGTTCTTCGCAGTATCACACAGCACAATGAATAGTTACGCTTCAAACTTCTAGAAGCATTGAATACAACAGTACGCACAGCGCATCTAAAAATTGAACGTCTCTAAAATCGCTCTGAGCTAACAACTAAAACAGCAATTACTGAACTCTTTCCGGTGTTATATAGTTTACACCCGATCGCCGAGATATTTCTAGTACATTTTGCTTCTTGAAATTACCGGAAGGATATGAGGGCCAAATTGCGGAACGACTGAACTGAACAGCGGAACTGAAACAGCTACGCAGACCATCAATTACAGTTAATCAATTTCGGTGCCTATTACGGTGATACAGGAACCTAACCAAAATCTCGCCAAATGGTAGCCAAGGTGGGCGACGTTTGGCGATTTTCACCAAATTTGTGCCAGTTTGGCGATATTTCTTGAAACTAACGAGATAGTCATTTACTCAATGTTAATTAGATTTACCCGTATATTATTACTTTTTCGGGAGGCTTCTCTCCTTTAGAGTTTCATATTACTTTATATAAAAGAAATACAATAATTTCTCATATGATTTCACTAAAATTATCTATCTATGTACAGAAGTAGTAATAAAATTTCTAGTCGACTCTTTAAGGTCTTAAAAAGGTTCTTTATCAATACAGTGGAATCCTGTTATAACGAGCTTCAAGGTACCGAAATTTGAGTTCGCTAGATCAGATAAGAAAAAAATGAATAATCTTACAAAATAGTTTAAAAATTGATCGAGGAATCACACAAAAATGATTAGCATTGCCACATCTTCCAAAGGCATTAATAGTAACTTTAATTTTAAAAAAATATTAAATGTCAATTACAATTATTATTACGGGCGATCACTAAATTTCCTTTTCGTTGTTTTCAATTTGATCATATGTTAATTAATTTAATCAAGAAATTACTGAGCACAAAAGTCATGATTTAGATGAACCTACAAAATTACACATTTCCATCTAAAATAACGCATTTACAGTTACGCACAAGCAAGTATAGGTACAGTTAATAGTAAGGGAACACCATATGGACCACCACAAGACTATGGCTGGATGAACCCGGTTAGGTGGACTGGAACTTCGCCCTTTTGAATTATAGTTCGACCGTCTGAAACGCAACCCTGGCTGGCAGTCTGCCAAAACACATAGACTGGTCCACTGGGTTACTGGGTTAATGGGTTATTCAATTATGGCAAAGCACACGAGGGCTATCTGCCTAAAGGGAGGGATGCCTTCGTGGAGGACTTTCTAAGGGAAACTGGCTCGTATACACGTTACACATGGGGAAAACCACGAGAACGCCCATGCAGCCAGCCCGTTCGCGGGATTCGAACCTCGGGCCGAACTACCAGTGTTCAGCGACTTTACCGTTCGGCCGCTGGTGGGCCATAGACTGGTCCAAAAGAGGTGTTATTATTTGCTGCGACGTGAAAGCTCAGGTGAAAATCTTCTTTTCTCCGGTAAGAGATAAGCTGGAGGGTAAAAAAGTACCCATCTTTCCACCTTATTTTGAGAATAATTCGGTCAGAATGGCGCATGCGTGTTTGAGCTCATGGTTGCGGATGAGGTGGTCGAACTATACCAAACCGTCATCAGGTACTGTTCTCCAATACCAGCCTTAAGAGCTTCTGCAAGAGTTGAGAGTAATCGCATCGGAGCTCTTCCTTTTTCGAATTAAAGCTATATTTGTTCTCCGTCACAGAACCAGTTGCGTTATGTTTAGCATCCCAGACAATGACATCTTAATATTTTGAATAAATCAATGGCATAAATACCTTATAAGGAGATAACAATGCGAGACTGAACTAATTGGGTTTGTACTGGGTTGTTACCTGTTCAAGGCTCTGCTCAATCATAGAACTCGAGTGGAATCAAAGAACGGAATTCAAGTTCAAGCTCTTTATATCAACGGATCAATAGTTCTTTGATTAATGCCTGTTTGCCTCGTATAGCATTTTGTTTAAAACACGGAGAAAGACAAGGGTGAAGATAAAGGAATAATAACCTAAAAGTGATTTCCGTTATTCTAGCATCCTCACTAAGTTTTTAGTTTAAAGTAGCAGAAATTCTGGTAAAAAGATCGAAAGATACAAAAAACTTTCAGTCCAAAGTATCCCCAAATTTCTTTATTTCAGATTTATATTTATTTGGAAGTTCGCTATAGCTTATATTTACTACATTGAGTAAAACTGGACGGTACTAGAAAATTTCTTTCTTTATACCCGCGGATTCATTATAAGGGATAAATATACGCGATATGATACACTCAGGTAGTGGAATAAATACGTTATATTTTTAAAACTTTACGTGCCACTCATGTATCATGCCTTTCATTTAAAGCTAACTTATTTAATATATTGTTACGAAATGCCTAGCCGCGGTAAGACAGCTTTCCCGCAGGACGGAATTTGGGTTACCAGAAAATGACAACGGAAGGCAAGGTTGCCATATTTGGCTCGAAATCGCCCATTCGGCCACAAAATCGGCGATGTGCCGTAGACGGATGGAGAACATTCTGGGACGAATCCTTATTGCTTTGGAGCACTCGGAGGCAGGCCAAAAGCTATATAACCCTGCCTGTACTCGGAGTAGTAGTTTCGTGTCTCGTCAGTGTATCGCGAGTTGGTGCGTTGAGAGCGCGCATCGTTGAGGCTATCAAGTGCATCGCGAATTATAGCGTGGAGTCGAGAGTACGTTGAGTTCCAAGAACGACCGAACAGAGTCGCGAGCTTTGCTGTGATAGCCTGAAAGCTGTGTTGCTGATTGTTTCAGCTTGCTTATCGTAGTTTTTCGACTCCTGTAAACGTGTTTTTGAAGCTGTCTTGAGTAATACTGGCTAATGAATTGTGTTTTCATTCTTCGTCAAGTGATTCGCGAACCCGTACAAGAGCGCAACGATATCAATGCATTATTTCATAAATGAAGAAAATACGGAATCAGTACATAAATGGTATAACCATTTTTTTAACTGCATACTGCATGTGAATTGTCGGGATCATATGCTTCAAATAAAAAAAAACAAGATTTATGCACACAGAATACTGAATAGAGTTTTCATACTAAAGTACGTTTTATTTGCGGTGACAAGATTTAAGCTACAAATATATATTTGAAGAAAGAGACTCAAATTGAAAAGAGAATGAAAAGGAAGCGAACCAAAAGCTAAAATGAAATCGCAGAAATTTCTTTACTAGCGAAATAAAGGAAATGGTGGAATATATCGTGTAGAAAGAGGAACCAACCGAAAATACGCTTTGGAATTTCGAAAGAACACAGAAATCTGATACCGGAATCAAGCTAAATGTTGTATAAACATTATGAATAGAGAACTGTAGGAAATATACTTCAGAAGGCCACTGTTTAGGAAGATAACTATTAACCGTTGTCCAAATATGATATTTGAAACCATGTATAAAATATTTATACTAAGTACTTTTACAATTTTATATAATATATAATTTATTTCAGTAAAAAAAATTAATGCGCTACATTTTATTACTTGCTTAAAAATTCTTTTCGAACAATTCTAATTTTTTTAGAAATGGCTTGATATAAAACTCACAGAAATAAAAAGTAATCAAATTAAAGCTTCATATCGGTAATCTGACAATTACTTAATAATAATCTAGAGTTTATGTTTAAGAATGTATTAAATAAATGCATTCATCAACTAAAAATTCGAAGTGGGAATGGGATTCTCATAATGGAAGGAAGGAAAAGACATCACAATACACTGCGCATAATGTTTCGTTGGTGGGCCTAGCAATATCAACACAGGGGCTACTGTGGTTATTTCATATCCTTTTGCAAGTATTAAGCAAAAATACTGTTTGAAGTTAGGATATTTAAAGTTTCAAATAATCTCTTTAAAATAGAGCAGGCCATAATCGTTAAGTCCTTGAAATCAGCCCCATAGTAGTCAAGCAGTTAAGACTGGTCGTTCAACCAGGATTTGAACCTAGGCAAACGGGATGGCTGAAGTTTTCGTGGGTTTCCCTATGTGTAACGTGAATACGAACTAGTTTTCTAGGGGAAGCTCTCTACGAAAGCCCCCTGCACATAGGCAGATATTCTTCGTGTGCTTTTACGTAGCTTATTCTTAATTATGACAAATCAAATTGATTCTATTAGTGATATGTGTATCCTTCATTTTGTGTTTATTTTTAAGATGGAAAATGAAATGCAAAAAAAATCCATCTCAGTATAAACATGTACTAGGGAATATACATAGATTTTGCTTTTTCAAAAGTTTAACCTGCAGGTATTAAATCTTTCAGCTTTTTCCTTTTTTCATAGTTAAAGGAATTTCCTTTCTCTCAGTGGGATGAATTAGTATTGAAGTAGCTGTCATTATTTATTGTTGGAAAGGGCTCAAGAACCGATTTTCTAAAATTCCAAAGAGAAAGAGAATTTTTTTTCCGCAAAGATTCTATTTTTAGAGAAAATCATATATAGAATTACCTATTCTCTTCTACATTTCGTAACCGTCAGCTACCACATCAACAAATATGCTTTCATGCCTCCTAAATTAAATTAAACTAAATTAGTAATTTTATGATAAATGTAGATAGTCTTTTTATTGCCTTAAACAAGAATTCATCTATGCCCATCACAAGACTTTGCTTAAGGACCCATCGCTTTGAAATTTCCTAGGTTATCAAATGTAAGTTATGTTGTTTATTTCCTTTTTGTATCTGTTTTAAAAATATAAAATTATTCTGAATTTAGCTATGCATTTAAACAACGTATTTTATTTACCAAATTAGGTTGTAGTTCTTTCAGATATTTTACAAGCGCAATACCAATTGTACTTCCTTGTACGAAGGGAAAAGGAAGTATTGTAATCACGAAAAATTTCGGGTATCATATTTGAACGAAAATATTAATTTTGACCGCTATCGAATGCAATTTAACGATGATTTTGCTTGACATCCGTTCGTAATGACAGAATAAAGAACTCTTTCCCCCCAAAAATTGTAAAACTGATTTAAAATGGATTCCGAAGAGACTTTTTCGTCGTGTCTCTGCGTACGTCGTACGTATGTACGTACGCACGTATGTATGTATGTAACTTTCATAACTCAAAAACGAGTAACCTGAGAACGTTGAAATTTGTAAATAAGGACTGCTATAACATTTAGATGTGCACCTCCTCTTTTCGATGCAATCGGCCTCACAAAAGTATATAAATATATTTATCTATATATCCACTCTGCTACTCGGCTCAGTCAGCTCAGTTTTTTTATTCTTATATGTTTGTAAATTGTGCAATTTTTGCTTTAAAAATGATTGAATTATATTATTTTTATCTTCCGTTTAACGGTTTCATGAGGTTGATTAACTATGGAAACTAAAATTCTATTAAGTGTTATAAGTTGCATTAATTTTATACTCATTTTCAATTTTTAAATGCTTAAGCTTTCTTTTTACATGTTCAGAAAAATCTATTAGTTCATTCAAAGAATGAATTGTAGAGTTAAAAATACCCTGTTTCCTTCTTGAGCTCCCAGATCATTATGCGAATATGCAGTTACAGTTTTTAAAACCTGAAAACTCATGTGTGCGATGTTATCGTCATGCGATGATTTGTAGGTACTTTATTTTTTACCACGATACTTTCGACGACGATGTTTTTAAACTGCGAAGTTTTTGAACCGCTTCATTTTCGACCACGATATTTTTGTACCGCGTTGTTTTCGAACGGCGATGTTTTCTCTTCGCTTTCTTTTCTCCCACGACGTTTTCGCCTTGCGTTGTTTTCTCCGCGACGTTTCCGTCCGCGGTGTTTTTGCCGCGATGTTTTCAGTGGACACCGCAATTATATGGTAGTTGATTTCTTACGCACAGCTAGCGCAAAAATTAAGTTCAAAGATTCTACTTTACAAGTGAAAATGGACACCGTTGAAGAAGAAGGGGCAACGCCGGAGATGGATGCCAAAAAGGATTATAAAATGGATTTAAAATGGATTCAAAAATTTATTATTTCCTGACGTCTGTACGTACGTATATATGTATACATATATATATACATATCGTATAACTCAAGAACGAGGAGGCGTAGAACGTTCAAATTTTGCACATGGGATTGATATACCTTATTGTTGTGCACTGTGTTAATTATAAATATTACTGGAAATCAAGCGACTTCTTTGGTTACCTGCACGTTCGGAATGAGTTTTAGCCGAAAGAATACTGATAATTTTCAGGCACTAAATGTGCATTGTAAACAGTGCATGTCTTACGAAATATCGAAATTTTTGCAATAGTAATATTATATTTAATTAATAACTTATTTTGCTTTAATCAAATTTGATTATTATAACATTCAGAATAATGATTGTTTTCTTTGCTTCAGAAGTGGCTTCATAACTTTTCCTTACTGTTTTGTTTTTCGAAGGTATAAATCAATAAAGCAATAAATAGTGTTTTCGGACATTTTAATACAGCCAAAGTGAGGAATATTGTAGTGAAGAGTTTATGCAGTAGCAGCATTTATTGGACAGTCTGGGTATGAATAGTTTTGAAAAGTACGAAAAAATTTATTTTTGGAGGCAGAAGATACGAAAAACGAGCAACGCTTTCGCCAAGAATCGAACCACGGACCTCTCGGTTAAGCATCGAGCGTGCTGACCGCTACACCACGAAGGCATGCGATAAATTCGGGAGAAATACCTTATATACTCCTCCTTTTAAAGGACGACTGAGGTTTAGGGGCCCCAATCACCTAATCGTGGTTGTGGAGAATCATTATCCACCGCCTTTTATTTCGGGCGCCACTTTTAGAGTCATTAGGTATTTTTGGATGTAGAAGACATGAAAAACGAGCAACGCCTTCGCCGTCAATCGAACCACGAACCTCTCGGGTGCGCGTCGAGTGTGCTGACCACTACACCACGAAGGTATGCGAAGAAGGTGGGAGGGATAGTGTTCGGAGAACAGCCTTGGTTGCGCCAACTTGGCTACTTTAAGGGTATGGGCGACATTTCATCATGCCAACGGAATTAAATACTACAGATAATCAAATACTACAGAATAAATACTATAATAATAAATAGTACAGTAATAAATACTACAGATAATAAGTAATACTACAGATAATCCCTTAGCAAGGGAAAAGTATTACGGCTGTCTACCTAGAGGAAGTACGTCATCGAATGACAACCATTGCCTGCCATACCACAATAAGCTGTTTTTTTCCTTTAATTACTATACTACATACTAATAATAAATACTACAGATAATAAGTAATATATAATACATACTAATACATACTAATAATAAATACTACAGATAATAAGTAATACTATAGATAGTCCCTTAGCAAGGGAAAAGTATTACGGCTGTCGCCTAGAGGAAGTACGTCATCGAATGACAACGATTGCCTGCCATACCACAATAAGCTGTTTCTCCCTTTTTGGCGTCAAGGCTGTTCTCCGAACAATATCCGGCGGGAGAAATACCTTATAAGGTAAGGAAAACACTATGTTTCAGCAATGAAACGCAAGATCAGTCCAGGGGTATTTATGCCAGCTTTGCTAGAGTAAAATTCCGATTTAAAGCTAAAAATGCTAAACATTTAAAAGCAACAATAGCTCGGTACAGAAGTAAAATAATTTGTATTCATAATTCTCACGCAGTCATTAGAAGAAAAGCTTCAGATTTAGGTAACTAATGATCATAATCTGTACGGAAATGAATAGATTCTGTCATGCAAATATTTCCAGTGTTTTTCTTATTCCTCGACAGTAAAGCGAAATCATTACAGTTGTATTTAATCTAAAACATTACTACAGGTTACTAGTTAACTACAGATGTATTTGCAGTATAGCATTGCGAAGATCCAGTTGCAATTTGCTTTATGAAGTTGGTTTAACTGAAGCCACAACAGAGAATATCATTCCAAGTTCCATCAAAATACAACAGACTTGGTCTGCTGTAAATGTAAGTGCAAACGTAGGTGAAAGCATATGGTAAATGTAACGCGCAACTGTTAAGCCACCTAGATGAGAACGCAGACGAGTGCGTAGATGATGAACGATTGCCAGACGTATAATGTTGTGACGATTCTTCTTTTCTTTTCGTATCATTTTTAATTCATGTAAATAAATTGTAGTTTAGTGATAACTCCATGTGCATCAGTGATGCTTTTTCCATAATATCACGCATGGTTTAATGGATGATACACGAAACTATACGATGCATACCCAAGTTTATATTTCAGTTTTAAAGTAAATGTGACTACCTCAACGAGAAACTCCCACACTGCTGAATTGAGCGTTGCGCTGAAGATGATATAGCGTTGCTCGTAAGGTCTCTGCGATCTTTATACTACATAGTTTGCGAAATCTTTTTTTGGAAGATTTATTATCCTCCAATATTACTCCAATATATCCTTGATTATTTGTAAAACTCTATTTACATTCTGGCACTGCTAAAAACTTTAGAAGGAGCTAAAGAATCGAATTACTAATGCATTTATCGCCATTAGGACAGCAGGTGTGAACCGATTTCGAATACAGCATAGATGTGTGTCGTATAGGGAAAATTTGTGAATCGGTCTGAACCCAAACTTGGATAATTTATGGGATTTTTATGTTAGTAAACCAATTATTGTGATTTGAATCTTTACTATAACTTCTTCTTTTTGAAGCCCTCACCAAAATACAAATTAGTTGTTGAATGTTTAAGCCAAGGGTATGAATGTTTTAGATTAGAGTGCCTGGCAGTTTCACAGGCAGTTCATGTCCTATCTCTCGTCCAGCTCTATTAACGTTTATTCCGGCTTTAGCAAATTTACTAGCCGACGTTAAAAGCCCACCTTTAATTATTTGAGCCAGCTTGAGTAGGGTGTTTTGTGTGTAATCTCAGATTACGTTAATTTACTTTAACTTCATCTTATGTTATTTTAAATACCTGTAATTAGCATAGTCGCATTTTCTAGCATAAATAGTGCCTTACGTTGATTTAAAGAATTAAAAAAAAGTTATTTTAACATTAAGAATTCGTCATCTTAATTCAGACTAGAGTGAAAGCTCTCTTGTCCGTCTGGTAGAGTCTGAAAGACATAGACTTAAGATTCTGTAGAAAAAGAACCGTACAACTTAACGTTTATCTTCATCATCATTCATTTTCCTACATATAATACGTTTTGAAATACATTTTTCAAACCCGATGATTTATTTATCGTCATACTGTACACTTTTAGTTGATTTGTGGGACTATAAATGGCATGTAATTGCTTTGCAAGTAAAAGAAAAACTTCTAGAGACATTAGGTTATTTTTTGAAAGCAGGAGACATGAAAAATGAGCAATGCCTCGCCCGGGCTCGAACCATGGACCTCTTGATGCGCCTAGTGTGTTGACCTCTACACCACGAAGGCAAGCTAAGAAGGAGAAATAAATACCTCATATACTCCCCCTTTTAAAGGGCGACTGAAGATTAGGGGACCCATTCGCCAAATCCTGGTGGTGGAGAATCATCATCCACCATCTTTTTTTAGCTCGGGCGCCACTGTAGAGACATTAGGTACTTTTTGAAAACATGAGAGATAAAAAATGAGCAATGTCCTCCCCGGGACTCGAACTACGGGCCTCTCGAATACGCGCCGAGTGTGCTGACCACTACACCACGAAAGCCTGCTAAGAAGGTGGGAGAAATACCTTATAAACTATACTATGAATATCTGACTAGTTACCATTATTACTGAAAACACAAAAATTCTGAAATTTGTGTGGTTTTGTGGTACACTTATTCATTTTTCATATTTACCTGTAGAAATATCTTTTTGAGTAAGGAATATAAAAAAAAATCATGTAACAAATTTTATTATGTTAAAAAAAGCCAATCTCTGACATTAAATAAATTGAAAAAAAAGCAATATTTCCCAAATTGGCGTAAAAAAGCTAATCTGATAAATTTGATTTTTGCAATTTGTCTGCAAAGCGTGGAGCATATAGCAGTCATGAATGAGGAGAAATAATGTAATTGAATAATAATTCATTAAAAAAAGGATTGTTTGAAAGAATAATTCTCGTCTTTCTTGATTAATTTGTAAAGAATCAACAAATTGATTCAAACATTTTGTTTAAAATGAAAGCAGACTTTATTTTCATGACTCTTAAGAAGTAAACCTTTTTTCCCATTCAGAGCAAGTAATCTATTTTAACAGAACTTTCTGATTTTGAATTTGAATGGAAGCGTTTCAAGAGCTAATTATTTGATTATTCTTCTTGTTTAGAGTAAAAGTATCAGTATAGAATGTATTCTTATAGGAGAGTAAAACAAATTTCTTAGCCTTTTACGGAAATTACGCGCGAACAAATTTATTATTATTGTTATTCTTTGCCAAAATAAAAAGAATTTCAAACAATTTCCTGCAAAGAATATGAATATTATTTGAGATGAAAAATGTATACTTTTCTTTTCTTTAAAAAATTATATAAGTTATTTAAAATGAGTTGAAAATGCATGTGAATTCACGTAAACTAAATTAAGACTAAAAAATGTTTTTGATTCCATTGAATTGGATATGTTAATCTTGTAAGACGTATTTTAGATAATACTGTTGCGTGCGTAAGGGTTTGTAACGGACTAAATGCAAGTCGTTAAAAAGTTAATAAAATTTGTTCTTCTTGCAAGAAATAAAACAAAAGGCTGAAATATTTCCTCAGAGATATTCGTACAATATCACAATATCTCAAACGTTAAACAGAACTGAGTTCAAAACAGACAAACTAATTCTATTTCACAGCGAATTCGCTACAGTCAATAACAGCATTAAGTAAACAACAGTTCGCTTAAAACAGCTACAACTGAGCTGAGGTGTTTTAATTCAGCTTTTATAAGCCTTTTAATTATTCACTAGAACATTCTGGTAAAACATATTTTCTCGATTTTTCTGTATGGCAACAGCAATTACGAAATATTTATTTATTAAATATTAAATGCACGCGCTCTTTTATTTTTACTATTCTGAAGTAGCTTTCTCTTCAAATATCGTCTGCGTTGCACAGGAAAAAAAAACAATTTTAATTATAATTCTAAATAAATACGAAATCCAAAACACTGCGTTGTTTTTATGTTAATTATTTCCTGTACCTTTTGTTCATTTATTATGCCTTTACCGAAATGTTAAATAGTTTCAGTTTAAAAAAGCGAAGGAGTTTATAGTTTATACTGAGTGTTGTGGCAGTCGATTGGTATTTATGCTTACCGAGTGAGCCCCTCACGTACCTATTCGATCTGCGGATTTAGTGTTTTGTAGTTTATTGTTTTAAATACTTGATTTCCTTAAGACTGTAAGTATCCGTGGTTATTCTTTGTTAATCGTGAATTGTACTAAAAAATATAGTTTAGCGGTAAAAACAACTACATTTTAGTTATATTTTACCTTTGTGTTTGTGTTGTAGAGAAATTAGGATTTTTGATGCTGAAAGACGTGAGAAATGTGCACTGCCCTCCCCGGGTCTCGAACCTCTGACATCTCGAATACGCGCCGAGTGTGCTGACCATTACACCACGAAGGTATGCTAAACCTTATATACTCCCCCATTTAAAGGGTAACTGGGAATTAGGAGACCTAATCGCCAAATTCTGAATTCGAGAATCATCATCCACCACCTATTTTAGTTCGGGCGCCACTGTAGAGACATTAGATATTTAAGCAGGAATAGTGAAAAATGAGCAATGCCCTGACCGGACCTCTCCAATACGCGCCGAATATGCTGACCATTACACAAGGAAGCCATGCTAAGAACATGGGAGAAATACCTTATAGTGTGTTCTTGAAGTTACACTTTTCGTTTGTTTACGGAATAAAAGGTTTACACAAGTTTTAGTCAGAGCAATTATATTAAATTTAGAAACTAAAGAGCACTTTTTTCTATTTATTAGCCCAAGGGCATCTTATATCGTTTTGGCATTTTGCAATAAAAACTTTAAATATCCATTTCACTTTTCAAATTGTTGCCACCAAATGTTATCGCCCTGTGTTATATTTAAAGAAATTAAATAATGAAGAATCTGCATAAATGTATGTATGTTTTTCTCACTGTGATAAAACAACGGTACCTAGAGGCATCAAATTTTGAATAACGTAATCCTTCACCGAAATAGGCATCTGAAAGCCCTAATTTGGAATTTGTTTCAATATCAATTTCATATTTTGTAACACTTTAACGAATTTTTGATAAACAAATTCAAGGACTTGAAAACGAGCAATGGCGACACTGTACGAAAAAAAAATTATCTTCAGCGAACGAGACTGTGTATCGGAAATTTTAAAGATATTCTTGTTTTAAAATTATTTTGCGATATTTCTGTTGAATTGAATTTTATGGTTTAAATGCGAAGAATATGATATTTAATAAATAAAAGTAACACACAAAACATTAAAAAATGGCCTCTTCGGGCATATTGTGAAATCCAAAATCCTTCACTTTTTTTTTTTTCTTTTTCAGAATTACGCAGCTCTCAGTTGCTATATTATAAATAATTGAGCTGAAAATGGGATAAAAATTAGATATAAAAATTAGATCAAGTATCACATAGTAAAATTAAACTAAGAGAATTTTCTTGTATACTCATTAGTTTTTTATTTTTTGTTTGTTTTGAATTACATAATTTTCAGTTACTCTTTCATAAAAAACTGACCTGAAAATGGGACAAAAATTAGACATAAAGTCTTTAAATATTATATAACTAAAGTAATTTGGAAGAAAATCGTGTTTAACTTTACAAACTAAAGAGCATTTTCTTGTCTTTTTATTAGTTTTTAACTTTTTTTTTTTTTGAGAATCATGCAGTCTTCAATTGCTGTATGATAAGAAATGAACTGAAAACGGGATAAAAATTAGGCATAGAATCACTAAATATTATATGATTAAAATCAGAAGTGAAAATGGATATAAGTTATACATGAAATTTATAATTTATAATGAATTGAAATAATATCTAAGAAATATTAATTAGTGTATAATAAATATTTCGAATAGTTAGACACGATTAAAGCAGGAAATGAAAAAGAGTTTCAATTAAGCATGAAATTATAATTTGTAAAGGTTTAGAATTGTACCTAATAGTAAAAAGTAACGGACAACAAATATTTTTAAAAAAGGTACGCTTTTGATAATATTTTACAACGTGAAAATATCTGCAAACAGATAATTAAATTCATCCTCAAGAACTAATGTTGCATTATGTTATGCAGAAAAAATCTAATGTGGACACCACATGACTTAATTCACCACATGACCACATGCCATGGCCTTATTAAATTATATACATTTTTTCCTTCATTTAATTCAAACTTCTTTTTTCGAATTTCATTAGCGATATATTTTCGTTCAATTAATTGAGTTCTCACTTTGTCACAAAGCAAAAATGCGTAAGAACTCAAAATATCTTTATTAAAAATTGTAAAATGCAGAAAAACATAAAACACCAAATAAAGTTAAAAAAAATGCAATTAAAATTAGAGATTCTACCCAAAACCAAACAATTCAGTAAGCTGGCAAGAAGGCAGATTTTTCGGTGCTCAAAACTGAAAGTATACTTATGGTCCCACTCGGTAAAAAGATATTGTAGGTGCAGAAACTGACTTAATTCACTGTTCGACTGAGTTTCAGATGTAAACAAATGCTTCGTTAAACTTAACTTGGCACTTTTAAATTGTTGATAATTCTACAACTATTGCATGCAGATTAATTAAAAGCACAAAAACCTTAAGCGGAACATAAAAACCGCATGATTCACTCTCTTCTAAAGCTAAAGTGCACAATTTACCAACATATATAAGAATAAAAAAATTAGGCCGCCCACCGAGTCAGGTAACAGAGAGGGAATATATATATATATATATATATATATATCAACCAATAATTCATAATAATTTATAATAAGAAAACTTAAGGCATTTTAATTTATTTTTAATTACTTTGATTTAGAATGTATATATATATGACTGGTGCAGCCGATTGCAACAAAAAGAAGTGGTATACAACTACATGGTATAGCGGTCCCTTACAAAAAAATTCCAACTTTCTACGGAAACTTGTTCTTGAGTTATGGGAGATACAAACAGACATACGTACAGACGTCATACGCACAGATGTCAAGAAAAAAATCTCTTTCAAGCCATTTAAATTCAATTTACAATCCTTTTTGGCAAAAAGTAGTCTTTTATTCTGACCGCATGTACAGTTTTCACGTAAAAACATCGTTCAAATAGTTTCGAGAGCGGTCGAAATGGATATTTTCGTTGAAATATGATCACGAATATTTCGCATTTAGAATACTTTCTTTACTTCGTCCAAGGAAGTAAAGCCTTAAAATATGAAGAAATAATCATTTGAACAGCACGGAAATAAGATATTTTCTCTGAACTTTAAGGATTGAATTAGAAATCACATTTTGTTTCTAAAAATGTTTATCTAGAAATTTGAACTCAATTCTTGCAAGTGACAATATTTAAAAATTTGCAATGGATTTTTTTGTAAAAATATGCGTTTTTTGTGTAATGGCATGAATATTCCTTTCCACAATTTTACCAGTTTCCCTGAAAATGACTTACCTCGCTCAACCTTTTTTTTTTTTCATTTCGAAGGCGTTAGTATGGAGCAGGATACATTAATTTTAAAATGTAATAACCCCGAAAAAAACTCTTTTGATTTCATAATGTCCTTTGCCAAAAAATACTAACATGTTTATAATTACTCTCCCTCGAATGACATAATTTGTACATTAATGACTTTCATGTACTACTTATCTATATATATAAAGAAGAATGTCTGTATGTTTGTTCGCGATTAACTCAATCATTACTACAGCTATCGTCACCAAACGTTCTACAATTCATTTTTAGGTCCTGGTCTTGGAAAAAAGTCCCAAGGAAAAAAATAGCTAAAATCAGAGACATTAGTTAAAATCTCTGAAAACGCTTATTTTCGCCCTCACTTTTCAGAGTGGCAACAGTCTCGCACGCTGGAGATAAAAATCTGCTTTATTCCGAGAAGTGTTGCCACTCCTCGCTTTAAAATCGCAGAGTTTGTTAATAAAAAATTTCGAAGTTTTACGATGAAATAAAAATGGCATTGCCAAACATTAAATACATTATTCCCAATTCCAAAAATTCGTAGGAAGCCATTTCGACTACCCATCTTCGGAAGACTTTGATCAGCCGAGATATTAATTAAAAACTCTAAAATATCTAATTTTCACACTAATTTTTCCGAGTGACAACAGTCTCCCGCGTTGGAGATAAAAAAATGGCTTTATTTCGAAAAGTGTTGCTACTGCTCGCTTCCAAATCGCAGAGTTTGTTAATGAAAAATTTCTACATTTTGGTAATGGTAGCTTTAAGTAGCAAAAACTTAGAATTCTTCTGTAAATTTCTAGCATTAAATTAAACCTGTCTTTCTCACATCGTAGCCTCCTTCATTGACGCAAGCTTTTGTTTTCTTCTGAGAGCTAGATGAGCTATTTCAACTATATTTGCTTATTTCAACTATGATGTGCCTGAAATATTTCAATTATACTGTGCCTTTTTTAACGATTTTATTACGTTCGCACTCATACATGTAATTGTGGAAGAAAACTAGTTGCACTTTTTCCTCTTTCAGATTCACAAAAGTTAAGTAGAAAATATACCAAAAGAATACACTGAAGAACTTAATGCTAAAACTATATATAATAAGGAAATGAAGCAACATGAGTGAATTTTCAGGACTATAGTTTCGAAGCTTAGAATTTTTAGAATTTTCTTCCTTAGCTACAAGAATGAAATGACAGAAAAGGAATTTTGCAAATTGCACAACTAACAAAAAGAATGCATTATCAACGTCCCAAGCTTATTCTTTACTTTAATGTTCTCCGTCCTCCTGCTGTTGCATTTTGTTTATATTTGTATTTTGATAGCAATCAGTGTCAAGCAGAAGGCCAACAATGTACTTGAATTGCTTTGATGACTCAGCAACTTACTTTTAACGAATGATTTAACCATTTTTATGTATTCTACATCACGTGATGATTAAATTACATATTGCTGGGAATAAAAACAATTCTGAAATGCTGGAGCATCATGAGTTGTTTCTGCTGCTATCGCACGCATCTGTCTTTCCTTTTCTGGATTCAACCAATTTTATTTTCTCTGATGGCTGGTGATAATAACTTTATGATCATTTCACAATAATAGACAGACATTAAAATTAGAGTTTCTAAGCAAAAACAAAAAAATCCAGTGGGTAGGCAAGAAGGCAGATTTTTCGGTGAAAAAAACTTAAAGTTTACTTTTGGTTCCACTCGGCAAAAAGACATTGCATGTGCAGAAACTGACTTAATTCACTATTCGACTCAGTTTCAAATGTAAACAGATGGCGGTTTAGTCTTAACTCCCACTTTTAAATTGTTGATTATTCTAGAACTATTTTTTGCAGATTAATTAAAGCTTAAAAACCTTAACCGGAACATAAAAACCGCATAATTCAATCACTTCTAAAGCAAAAAAGGAAAAATTTACCAACATATAAGAATAAAAAACTATACAACTACTGGTTAATACCTATTCCGCGTAATCGGGAATTGATCGTAGAACACAAATTTCTTAATTTATTCTTCAAATTGTTATATTTTTAGAATTTTCGTGTTAGAAACATGCTTAGAGCAGTCTTTCTAAAAAATTGTCCAACGTTTCCTTATCATGGACGTATCATTCACTCGCACTGGAAATGTTGCCATTGCGAAAAGCATAAAAAAGTGTTTGAAGTTATCGTCCACTTGTATTCCATGCTCCAAATTCTTAGGACTATTACTTCGAAGATTAACCCTTTCTATAAACCCGAGAGTAAAAATTATAAGAAAGTAGAATGTGCTTTCGTGAGAACAACAAAGAAAATATCGATAATGTTCTACGCAAAATAAGAACGTGAAGCCACTAGCTTCATCTATTTCTCGAAAGTGGGCCGAAAAAATAATAAGCAATTAATTCTTCAGAAGGTAATCCCAGCTTAAATCCCTCTTACATGTATACAATTTATATTTTATTTCTTAGTTGTTTTTCGCTACAATAGAAGAATTAAGCATCTAATCTCATCTGTATGAAGCTAGAGGCTTAATTCTTCTATTGTTTAGCCAGAATATTCTCAAACTTCTCTCTGTTACTTTCACGCAGGAGTATGAATCTCTTTCAAAATGTATAGTATCGTAACTAAAGAAGTTCTGCTGAAACTTCGAAAGAATAGTCCTAAAATTTAGTAATATCACGCTAATCATATTTATTAGTAGTTGCTTTAGCATTAAAAAAAGCAATTGATAGAATTAGCTGCATCTCAGCTAATTTTGTTTAATGGTATCAAAAATAAGAAAATAGGTCTAACATGATATTTACAAATGCATACACAATTATACAGTTAGTAATGTATGCTATAATCTCAAATATCCATTACGTAACTCGCAATATTGGCCTTCAGCTGACGCGCATTGCTCTTGCAGCGTCGGAGTTCTACACTGAGCCAAAAAAAGGGGTGCGCAGGAAATTCATGGTGCATAACTCGCTAAAATTCACGATGCATCAACAACATCACGACGCTTGAAGAAAGCAGTCAACATTAATGGATTTTTGATCGATTATGACATGGTCTCGCTTCATCTTTCGAGCATCATTCATTGATTGTTGAACTGTTTTTATATCGAAAAAAACACAGTTTCATGGTTCATTACCGGTAACAATGAATCTTAAGGATGCCCCTTGAGGAAGAAGCCTGTCCTGTTACATTCCGAAAAAAAAAAGGCGGGAGACAGTTCTATATCTCCCGTTCTACTGGGCCGATTGACGAAATTTAAACTGTTTTTTTCATGTCTCGAAAGTGCAACTTAGGATATATATATATATATATATATATTAGATTTACATACAGCATTGTTCTAATATAGGTATTTTGACACAAAATCGGAGTTTTTCTGAAATGGCGTGCCAATTGTTTTAGATATTTCGATTCTACGACTAAAATTATGCCTAAACATTCAATTTTGTAAAAGTTGGTGCGAAATTTACGGAGAAATTCAAAAATTTATTTTCGCGGATTTTTTTCAGTTTCGCCAAGAATAATTGACTTGGCGAACTTCTTAATATATGGCATATTTTCCTTTTCCTTTCTACACTGCGCAGGAGATGAAAAAATGTCTCATCGTTCCTATTTTAAAATAATTTAAACAAGTGTCTGAACCATATTTGATGTTACTATCGATTTCAACAAATATGCCAAATTTCAAAACGCGCCAATATATAAATTCACTCGTATCTTGGGAAATTTTGAATAAAAAACTGTAATTTTTGCAGGCATGCTTAGAAATACATCTATTTAAAGATGATGGTAAAAATTATATAGATTATAATTCAGTATGAGTTTGGAAAAATTTATAAAATTTATTTAAAAATACAAATTTTGAAAATAATTTATAAAAAATGGGCGAATTTTGTTTCGAATGAACCTAAATTTCGAAATGGGAAAGGAAGAATCAAATAAGTTTAATGAAAAGAGAGAGATTAGTAAATATGTACCAAATTCAATTAACACTGAGGAGCTAATATTTTGAGAGGTAATTTTTTAAAAACTACTGGGACGATTTTTACAAAACTTGGCAGTTTAGTATAATTTGAGTCGTAGTGTCGAAATATGGAAGCAAATTGTCATGTCACATCAGAAAAAATGTCCTATTTTGTGTCAAAATACCTATATTAAAACAACGCTATATATATATCATATATATCATAAGTTGCTCTTTCGGAGACATGAAAAACACAAGTTGAATTTCGTCAATAGACCCAGTAGGACGGGAGATCCTTTTTCTTTTTCCCCTGAAACTGTCCCTGTTTCCCTCACCCCCGCAATGTATCTTCCCGTTTCTCCTATCGTATGTATGTATATAAATATAATCCTTGACAACATAATTTTTTTCCCTGATGTTTATTGTACGAATAGTTTCATGTAAGAAATGCCTTTTAAATATTATTAAAATAATCATTAAAGTTTTGAAATACATATTTTCAGGCGAATGCTAATGTGATACTGAATCACGTGATGACAAATCAAAATCTAGCTTTGGAAGAAGATTTTAAAATCAGGTATGACTTTTATAATATTGCTTAATTTACTGTACATATATTTTTGATAAATCGATTTAGCAATTTTGACACCTAAATACTGGGAAGCTGCTACCCGAGGAAACGTCAATGAATTTATCGCATTGCCTAACCTTTGGGACAAATTTTTGGCGCAATTATTTGTATAAGTGTAGAGGCTAGGACTGTTAGCCGAGGCATTGAATAGGATGCCAAAGGTTTCTTAATAATTTCACGTTTTTTCTATTATCCATCAACTCTTACTAAGAGTAACTTTCACGATCCTTTCGTTAAGCATTGTAGACAGGAAAGTTACGCTAAGAACATCTCTGAAACTGCGAGTTATGGTAAAACTTTTAAAAAGGAAGTTCTGATCGATGAATGAATGTAGGAACATTTTCAAAGAGGACGAAACGTAGCAAATAAAACTGTTACAATATGAGCGCAAACTTTGCACGGTTTCGAGTTAGAGAGAATTTATTTCTTTCAATGTCTTGACATTCGATTCAAATGCAAATGATCTAATTCCTGTATAGCTGTTTTGTCTAAACTTTACGCAGTTTGCTTTGGTCCTCATACAAAATCCAGTGATTCTGTTATTAATTAAAAGCTAGTTTCTTTTTTGTTCTTGGGGCAATTATTTGTCTCCAATCTTTGAGCGCTTTGAAAAATGTCAATCTGGAAACGTAAGGTTTATTACTTCATGTTAATTCTTAATGTGAAACCATGGCGCCCGTACAAAGAAGGAGAGAGAGAGAGAAGAAAAGAGTCCTTGCCTTTCTTTTGAACCGCATGCATAGTACACATAGAGTACACAGAGTACACGTGTTTTGTATTGATGCAGCACTCTCAGATTTATTAATTAAATAAAAAATTATTGATGCAATTATTTGTCTGCAATTATGAGTCATTTGAAAAAAATTCTGAAATTTGAAAAAAATCCTGAGTCATCTGAAAAAAATGCCCGTGTCAGAAACTGATCTTTCTCAGGAATTTCGCAGAAATCGCAACTCGATTCCTGCGAAATCCTGCGGTATCAACTGCGATATCCGTCAGTTGCTCGTCCCACTGATTAATGTTATTCCTATGTGGTAGCTCTTCGTTGTACACGCGATGATATTCCCTTTGTACTTAGGTCATGGATTCAAATTTAGCAAGCCACAGAATACACTCAACTTTCTTCTGCGTAGTGGAATTCATCTCAACTGGCTTTGGCTTGGGCTGATCCGCATTTGCGCAGTGGTGTTGCGTCATCACCTGTGCACGCACACCTTTACACATCATACTGCGAAACCTTGGAGAGTTTTCCTATTATTTAGTGAAGGTTTCACATTTCTGCCTTGTTTTGTTGCCTTCCTGTGACTAGTCAAAGATGCACCATGACTTTACGAACACACTGTCCTTGCATATTATCCCAAGTAAAAGCATTTAGGTTCATAGCATTAGTCGGTGGAAAAAATGTGGCAGATATTTCTTTTTCCCCTTTGGTAAGTTAGAATATTGCATGTAGTTTGCATAAATATAACTTTCGCGTCATTTTTTCTCAAATTTCTAAAATTCGTTTTTCAACCTCAAAGATCCTATTTCAGGTATAAGGTGATGGTAATTATGAAATTCCTTGCCAGAGTGCTTTAATAAATACTGATTAAATCGGCCAACCCTGAGAAGACAATTGAAAGAAAGACAATTCATAAATAAACTGTCGCAGAAAACTCCTAGCTCGAAAATCTTATTTTCCAGTTCTTTATTATGAAAACTATTTAAAAACCTTTTAAGAATAAATAATTTGTGGTATTATAAATACTCTAGGTTTTAGCACCTGGATCAAGATTTGAAATGGACTTCCGAGAATGAGACTTCCGAGAAGCATTTCACATCTGTAGAAATTTCTTTTGTTTACGATTTATTTTGTTTATTTGGTTAATGATTCAAACTCCAGCCTCCTAACACTCGAGATTTTGAACAGCCAGCTGCTTCTCGTACAACTTCCTGTCACAGATGACATTAGATCTTAAACTGCTCACCATTTTCCAGCAACTGCTGTTTTTTCCTTGTGTTTATGCTTTAAAGCATGATTCCTTGTCACATTTTCGTATTAGCAGCAGAAAAATGTCTAAACACCTTTCAGATAAAATTTTCGAAATGAGTTTTGCCAGTTTTACCTATGTTATGAGAATTCTCGTCAAATTTTTTGTTTTCTTTGAAATTAGCTGCATTTGGCTTGTCTATGTGTTGAAAAATAGAAAGAATTTAAAGGTTACGGATCTTCATTTTTATGAAGGTAAATGAGATAGACGTATGCTGAATGAACTTTAATTTGCAATGATGAGGATGCGATGTTCGTCCGAAACGTATTACTATTTGTGCCGAAAGTTCTCATGAATAATTGGTTATTTTTTATAGTAGGTCTGGTATGAGAACAAGGCAGGGAAATTTTATGTATGTTTTTACGATTATATTTTACGATTAGGATGTTTTCAAGATTTTATTTGTGTTTAGTACGATTTTTTTAACTTTCGATTTCGATGGTATAAAACTTAATCTAGATAAACAGCATTGTTTGATGTTTAGTTTCAGTGATATGTAGAAGTGCTTTCAGCGATTGTGATCTAATATTTTATTCGTAATGATCTATTGCTTAAATTGAAGACGTATATGACAAAAAAGAAATGCTAACAGGAATTTTTCTAGAACATACTAGTAGCTTAACAATAGTATCCTTTATAATGAAAGGAAATATATGTATATATATATATATATAAAGAAGGAAGTCTGTTTGTTTGTTCGCTAATAACTCAGACACTACTATAGTTATCGTCATCAAACTTTCTACAATTTTTTCTGGGTCTGGAAAAGGTGGGCGTCCACGTTTTTTTAAAAAACAGTAACTAAAATTAGAGACATTTACTAAAAACTCGGAAAACCGATAATTTTCGTCTTCATTTTTCCGAGTGGCAACAGTCCCGCAAGCTGGAGATGGAAATCTACTTTATTTCGAAAATTGTTGTAACTGCTCGCTTTCAAATCAAGATTTTGTTAACAAAAAATTTCTTCTAAGTTTTAGGATGAAAAAAAAATAGCATTGCCAAGCATTAAATACATTAATCCCGATTCCAAAAATTCGTGGGAAGCCGTTTCAGTTATTCCGATCTTCGGAAGACTTTGATCAGCCCATATATTATTTAAAAACTCAGAAAATACTAATTTTTGCACTCATTTTTTCCAACTGGCAACAGTTTCGCGCGTTGGAGATAAAAATGGTTTAATTCGAAACGTGGTGTTTGTTTGTTTGTTGGCGTTATTGATTTCTGATCCATTATGATGAATGGTTTGCTACATTTAATCGGTTAAAATTGAATATAGGTGAAATATTGGATGGAAGATGAGCTTTTACGAGCATTTGATTAGAAAAATGAAAATTATTAAAAACTCCGAACCATTGTTGCTTATATAATGAGAGAGAATTAGTTTACTTTTCTATCGAAACTTTTTACGTGGGTTCTGTATCGCATCAGATTAAAGAATGTATGAATACGAATCGTATTTTTCGCATCGTTTATTAGAGAAGGATTACAGCGGTATTGCTCTCTGCTGTTAGATACGTTACTCTCAATTTAACTTAACTGGCATCGGGTACTTCTCCTAGTACAAAATAAACGAAGAAAACAGAGTTAATAGTGACATCTGGGGAGAAAAAATTAAACCAACACTAAGAGGGATTTGTAGATTAGTGGTTAAGTACCGATTAAAATTCACGAAGATATCTTATGGATATAAAAAGCTTCAAGGAATTCTAATAAATCAATTGAAGAAGAGTTTTGGATCATTTCACGCACCACCACCTAGATTTGGTCGATTGGGATTTGTACCTATCCCCACTCGCCCTCTAAATGAGGAAGAATATAAAGAATTACCACATTCCACGTATATGTTCTTGTGATATAATTGGTTAATGAATCCAGCTAAATATTGGCAGATCTACAGTTCAAATACCGGCAAGGGTAGAATTAAACTGTAACGTTTTTCAAATTTGATGTGTTAATAATCTATTAAACTACTGTTTAATGACTGTTAAGAGTATACTTACAGATGCAAAATCCTATCAATTTATTACAGGATCCTGTTCTTCAATTATTTTTTGTTCTCAGTCTCTCCGACGTTTAGCGGATACCTCAATAGCTTTTACAGAATATCTGATGTATCTTCTGGATAAGATTTTATAACTATCTATTAAAAATGTTTCTTATGTCAACAAAGAAAATTAAAAATTAAACGAAGTTTTAAGACGTTATGAGTTTTTAACAGATAAGTTTCGATATTAATAAACTTAAAGCGTTTGACATATTACAGGTTCTAAACGTTGAAGTCATTGGGTCATCTCTAGGGCCCTCGAACAGATCGTCAAGTACTTGACACGTAGAGTAAACAGTGCGGAACTCTTAATTTTACACTGAAACTAACGTAATGAGCGTAATTAATTACTTTTATCCGTGTACTTTAGAATATTTTATATTGAATTTCTGATGAATAATTCAAATTAATAGAAGCGAAAACGAAAAATATTATCTCATAAAGTAACACTTAAAAACTAAATAATTATTACAAGTGGAAACTTTTAGTATGCATTCAATATTTTAAAAAACGTACTTTAATGAAAGCTAATTAAATGAAAAAGGCGTAAGCAATCACAGATTTTAAAACTGTTTTTAGTTTAAAAAGAAGAACTCAACTAAATGTGTATTACTAAGTTCGTATTTTAAATTTGGAACACAACGCAAATAATTATTTTGATGTTAAATACTTTTTGTCATTTAAATTTTGTAAGTAATAAAAGGTGATTACGGTTTTATTAGAGAAACAACTTTAATTTATTAAATTATAAGTCGATTGAAATAAATTCTGTAGGAGAAAAATGAAATTTGTTTCAGCAAAAAGAACTTTTTTGAAGTTTCCAGATACAAAAAGAATGCCTGGAAGTTGATTCTTTAATATTTCAAGAATTAAAACTTTTAAAAAATGTAGCGTTTTAAAAATTTATGAAATGAATATATTAAGAACAACTAAGTAATAACCAGGTAGTGGCAATCGGATTCTAAATACACCAATGGTAGAATGGTGCGACTAAACACTACTGATTCGACTTGGTGTCCTTAGCTCTCCTCAGTCTAAATAAGAAAGGCAAAAATGCTAGCAAACTGCTTAGTTTTAAGAATTGTAAGGAATTTTTATTCCCCACTGCAGGACTTCTTGGGACAGCAATTTGAAAATCCGGAGCTTGAATGTTGCCGAGGGCATAGCTGATTTATCACGTGCCGTGACGTCAAAAATTCTAAATAAAGTTTATAGTGGAACCGGACTAAAATGTGGTGGAAAACAATTTGACACCACCTGGATTTGGGATGTTCGTCTCTTTCTTCCCCAACACTTCTTTAAATGGGAAGTAATAATAAGGACCTTTTGCTTTCCCCTATTGTATGCTTTCGTGTTGTAAGTGGTAGCACATCCGGGTAGCAATCAGAAGATCCGGAGTTTGAATCACGCTGCGGTATAACTGATTTATCCCGTTCAGTGACTTCAAAAATTCTAAATGTAGTTTGTATTAGAACCTGACTAAAATGAGGTGGAGCACAATTTGTGAATATCTGGATTTGGGATGTGCGTTTCCCCTTCCCCAATAGTTATTTAGATGGCTAAGAATAATAAGAAACGGTACTATTCCATTAAAGCGGCGTCAATTAAAATTGCGCTTTTTTCGGCCACCAATTGTTGCCAAGTGTAAAATTGTGAAAAAATAATAGAGTTCAAAAAACTAAAAAAATACTTCTGTGAAAAGTTAATTTTTTTTAAATTCCATAGTTTCTAAAGGAAGTAAATTTTTCTTTTTAATTTTTTAATTTAGAGTGTTCTACGCATAAATGAAAAATAACAAAACAAAACGAAATTAAATTTAAACAGAAGGCATAAAATTACAAATATCATTCAATATTATAGAAAAAATTTCAGTTTTTGAATAAAACCGACATCACATAAATTCTATCAAATATGACTCTAAATGTGGCGGGCAGTGTCCCGCTGAAATTTATTTCTCCATTTAGCACTATCCCACAGTCGTTCCACAGTTTGGGTACGGCATCCGGTTTCGGGGTCTACAAAATTATAACTGTGATTCACAGTGAAAAGTTGAGCATTTCGTAATTCCTCTTTCTTATATCCTTTCTAGCAGTCTGAAAATATTATGCTGTCATCCGCGACGTTTTCCTGGATGGCAGTCATCAATGTTGTAGCACAACAATCGGGAACGGAGACTAGAAAATGTTCTTTGCTCTCCCGCCATAAACCCCCGAATACATATTGTTCCGGAAGAACATATCCATTGTCGTTTTTTCTTTTTGTGAAAAGGCTTTCGTCTATTTGTACGATTTTGTTGGCTCTATCGTTGTTATTTCTTTCACGAGACTTCAAACTATTTGCACATACCTCCCTCAAGTAGTTATTCCAATCTATTGTCATGTTATGGCTGATTTCTAAGTGAAGTTGGCAAAATTCAATCCACGTCAATTCTTGACACCACAGATAGGTAAAACGAAGTGCACACTTAAGACGCAAGCCTTGAAACTATGTTTTGCTTCTCAGTCCTTTTTTTTACAGCATGAGCTTACCTAAAAATGTCATATAGGAGTTTTGTTTGCGTCAAAAGTTAACTTCATCGGATGATGAACAAAGGCAATTGCTATGAATTATTCTTTTTTTCCTGAAGGAATCTTTATGGCAGCCTCCTCGTCATTAGGTAGTTTCCAAATTGTGTAGTCCATCGGATTAAAAAAAATGGCGAAATATGGCAAAAAATAATGTGTGATGATATTTCAAATGAAATTGGGAAATCTCGAGCCACGATATTTGGCGTGTTCTTGTATCATTGTTTTCTTCTCATTTTTTCTCCGTTTTTAACTGATGCCGCTATAATAGAATACTACCAATGCCTTCCCCATTGTATTCCTTCGTGGTGTAAGTGGTAGGATGTTGGATAGCAATCAGAAGATCCAGATCTCGAAACAAGTTGAAGATATAGCTGATTTATCCCGTTTCCTGACTTCAAAAATTCAAAATATAATCTACAGTGGAAGCTGACTAACTTAAATGTGGTGAAGGACAATTTGTCAGCACTTTGATTTGGCATGTGTGTCTCCTCTCCCAGTCGTTCTTTAAATGTGGAAGAATAATAAGGAACTTTTTCTTTCTCCATTATATGCCTTGTGGTGTAAATGCTAACACGTTCGGGTAGCAATCAGAAGGCACAGAGCTCGAATAAAGCCCAAAGTATAGATGATTTATCGCATATCCTGACTTCAAAATTCGAAATATAATCCGTAGTGGGGCCCGACAAGAATAGATATATGCTAGATCATAATTTGTAATCATTTGAATTTGGCAACTGTGTTTCTTCCCACCCATTCATCTTTTAAATGGAGAAAAATAATAAGGAATTCCCGCCGTTTTCCACTGAATGCTTTCGTGGTGTAACTGGTAGTAAATTCTACTAGCAAACAGAAGATGCGAGTTCAAATCCCGGCTTAGACACAGCTAATTTCTCACTTTTTCCTTCATTTTCGAAAACTTTTAATAATTTTATAAGCTTTTCTTAGGGTTTTCCACATGAGTTTGTTTAAATGGAAAAACACACGATGTATATCTGCCTCAAGAAACGTCTATTTCTATGGAGGATTTTTTAAGGAAAACTTTCCCTGTTGCAACTTGAATATGAGAAAATCCTAGGCAAAAACGCCTCTCTCCTCGAGCAAATACCCTTGTGTGTTTCACCGTTTTTGACTGAAATAAAAAATTATGCAATCAGTTTTTAATAAACAATAAAAATTACTTACTTTTCTTTGAAAGGCTCATTTGAAACAGAAAGTGCAAATGAGAAATTTATACGGTTATCTTCTTCGCGTTGGACTTCGCTATTTCAAAGAGAGGTTACAGTTTATAAAATAAATTAAAAGAAGATTTTTCATCTTTGCATAAAAAACGAAAAATGGATATTATCATTTGCTTCCTGCAATGGTTGATAAAACATTTAGCTGTATCTGTGAAAGAATGGCAATCTTGGACAGTTTTGGAAAAATGTTTTCATTGCCCGCAACTGTACACGAAATAAAAATGGAATACAATTGAAATTAAGTTTTCAGGCGTTTTTTCTCAGCCATAAAATTTAAAAGAGGAATCTGGTTTCAACAATGAGGAAGAAAGGTTACAGAATTGTTGACGTACCCAACTGATGATTACAAACGACAATCTTGTTTCACCTACAATTTGTATGGTATGTTCCCATAATATCCAAATTATTTTAATACGTTGACTGCCTCGTAAGTTTATAAGAAAATATCCTTCAGGACACTAGCGCTGTTAACACTATCCGTCAAATGTTTCTGATGATAATAATTTAGAGCGTCTGGAACAAAACATTTCGGGGAACGCATTCAGTTGGATATCTTTCTTCAAGAACAAAGTACCTAAAGGAAGTGTGCGAGATTCGAAAAAAGGTTTCTTGTTTTCCAAATGTTTTTTGTGAAGGGACGAATGATTAAAATTTTTTCGAATTAAAATTGTTCCTCTGATTTGTTGTAATTTCAAAGAGAAAAGCGCAAGAGTTATTTCTTAGTGAATCATGTAGCAGTATCTTTCAGCGTTCATATTATTCGGATATTTATATGCTGAGTCATAAGCCGCTGCCTTTAAATTACTTAAATCTAATGACATTAATTCTTCACCAGTTAGAAACTGAAAATCGGAAGAATTGTAACCCAAATTCTTTTAATATTCACTGCAGTATTCCGAAATTAAAAGTTAAAAATAGTAAGTTTTAAAAATAAATTTCGGAATTTTTGATCGAATAGCTAATTTGGCGCCCCTTCCATTTGTTCACCTGAAGCAAGTGCCTCACTTGCCTCACCCTCGTTCCGGCCCTGCTCGTCTGTTATACAGTGACAAACAAGATTTGCATAGAACCTTATATCCCAAAGGGCTAACGGAGACCGCTAGAAGGCTATGTTCGCAAGCGTAGAGGGGAAGAAGAAAGAAAGGAATTCGAAAGAGGTGTTAATAAGATTTTTATTAAAGAACATAATTAACTCATAGAATATGTTCAAAATCACTTCCATTGACCACAATGCATAATTCACACCACCGATGCTTGGATTGACGGACTCGTTCAAAACGGTCAGGCGTGTCACGGACACGTGCCGCTGCATCCACGATCCTGGCGACGAGATGCATGTCCGATGTTAGAGTTGTCTCGTACACCATGGAGTTCATGTATCCCTACAGGTAGAAATCCAACGGAGCCATGTTGCGGGACCGCGGTGGGCATGCGACTGGTCCACCTCTAGGAATACAGAGATCGGGATGTGTCCTATCGAGATATTCCTGTACAGTGCTGCTAAAATGAGCAGCACTTCTATCATGCTGAAAACAGATGTTTCGGTGTGCACCTACTGAGACGTCAGTCAAATCTGGCAACCCTCTTTCCACAAAATGTCACACAAGATGTCCATAAAGAAGTGTTAACAAACCGATTCATCCTTCTCCTACAACGTCCTCGCCTGAAATGATCACACTTCCCACTCTTCATAAGCCTGCGAACATTGCCCTCTAGTGGTCGCCATTCGCATTTTCGGACACAGGTTCCTTTATAAATCTCGTTCGCCATGGTATGAGAGACCAGCATGTTAAGTTTGGCGACTACCTTTTGAGACACCCTGTATATAATTGTTAAGCCGTGCAGGAATGACAGAATAAAACTCATAACGCTCCTTTCAAACTGAAAGAGACTTATTCAAATTTTAATGAAGCAGGCTAGATCTTGTACCGAATAGCATTCGAAATTATGCTGCCCAAACGAAATAGTGCTTAATCACTCTGACTACCACATCGAAGGGCACAGGATCGAATCCCTGAGAAGGCATGGATGTGTGTATAAGTGTAGTGTCTTTGCAGGATGTCAGCATTCTAAGCCTGCGAACATAAGCCTCGAGCACTTTAACATAAGCCTCGAAAATAAGCCTGCAAGTAGAAAGTCCTCTCGTGTGGATTGTGGTAGTAGGGGTGGACTCTCGGATCCACCTCTCAGGGTGCTTTCGCTTAAAAGTGGGGTGGAACTGGACAAAATCGTACTGTCACCTATACGGTGCACAAGGCTCTTATTAACGACAGGTGTAATCTTGTACTCGTTATCGTGATGAATTTCGTGCGATTGTTCTGATGTAAGACGATAGAGATTAGTAACAACATTAAAATTCGAAATTATGTGTAATTTATTTATATTATAATATTTTATTCTCAAGTTTTTCGATAAAAGAGCTGCAAAGTTAATAAGCACGTTTGAGACCAAGAATCTTATACCGTCTAGCGTGCTGTCTATAATAGTTGAATCCAACACCTTTAAGTTGCTGACTCATTGGTAACTATTGCAGCAAAAAAGAAAATAAGAAGAACGCTTCTGTTCCTTTATAAAATAACTTTGTATGAAATACATTCTTGAAACTTAACGGTTTTCTTAATTTTATCGAACAACAAAGAACAAAGAAGAAAGCTCAGAGGGAAGCAATTAATAAATAAATTAATAAAGCAATCTTTATAGCCCTCGTCTCATCATTGCTTTAATTTGCGTTTTTCACTTCTGTTAAAAGGGATTCATTTCGAAGCAAGTCTTCGCATATTGGTTTTGACCGTAAAAATGATTTTTTTTACTTCTTTCAGTTTTTGTTTTGCATTGCTCTGTTGCTTTTATAATAATAATAATATTATCCACATAATGGAATTCTAAATTGCATTTCTGATTCAATTGTAGAAATATAATTTGCTGTCTTTCATTTTTGGCCGTCTTTGGAATTATTTTAAAAGCTTTTAAAAGGCTAAAATGAAAGCTATATTTTTACTTTCCTTTCCGATCTGGAAATCTTATTTAATTTTATTTGATAGGTGAGCTTTTACACTTATTTAAATGTAACTTCGAATAAATAAATGTCGAATGCACCTTGATGTTAGATTCAATTATTTTTTAGATTCAAAGAGCATATTACATATTCATAAAATAAATCGAGAGATGTTAAAGCAATAAATTTACTCAGAAATGTTTGCTTTTTGAAAGATGCATATTTGATATTTTTTATGATAGATATCAATAAATGTTTTCTTTTGAATATTTAGTTATGCGTGCAATAAATAAAAGGAATTTTAGTGTTGTATATTTACGCAGCTGCAGAATTGTAATTACCATTCAGCCGATAAGGATTTACATCATTAGCCCAAAGTGCGTTAGACCAGAAGGGCTATTAATTTCATTTCGGCATTTTGCGTTGGTTCACTATAAATGACGATTCACTTTTCAAATTGTTGCCAGCAAATATTACAGCCCTGCATTATATTTAAAGAATTTAAATGATGAAGAACCTGCATGAATGTATGTATGTTTCTCGCATTATGAAAAAAAAAACAGCGGTAAGTAGAGCCAACCTATTTTGAATAACACAGTCATCCACCCAAATGTGGGAACTTGGAAGAACGAATCTTGAATTTCGAATTCCTTTTATTACCTATTTCCTATTTTGCAACACTTTAACGAATTTTTGATTAACAAACTCAACGATTTCATTTTAAATTATTCTGAGATATTCTGTCGAGCTGAATTTTATGGTTTAAGGCATGTTTCTTCTTGAGGTCTTCCATAAAACGCTGATTTTTATCGAAACGAAACAGTATGTTCAAATGTGCACTGCGCAAAAAGAGGGACAGTTCAATATCTCCCATTCTACTGGCCTCGTTGACGAAATCCATATTGCGTTTTTCATGTCTTAAAAGCGTGACTTAGGATACGTATTAGATTTATATGTAGTATTGTTCTAACATAGGTATTTTGACACAAAATAGTGCTTTTTTTAATGACATACCAGTTTGTTTCCATATTTCGATTCTACGACTCAAATTATGCCTCAGTGTTAAACTTTGTAATTTTTGATGAGAAATTTAAAAATTTATCTTTGCGCATCTCTTTCAGTTTGCACCAAGAATAATTCACTTGACGAACTTCTTAACATATGGCAACCTATTTTCCTTTCTCTTTTTACATTGTGGAGGAGCGAAAAAAAGTCACATCGTTCCTACTTTCAAATAATTTTAACAAAGTGCTTAAACCACATTTCCTGTATTATCGTTTTCAATAAATATGTCAAATTTCAAAACGCGCCAATATTTAAATTCACGTATATCTTAGGATATATTGAATAAAATTTCTAATTTTTTGCAGGTACGCTTAGAAATACGTCTACTTTAAGATGATGGTAAAAATTTCATAGGTTATAATCGAGAATTGTTTTCGAAAAATTTATAAAAATTCTTTAAAAATACAAATTTTAAAAAGAACTTATAAAAAGGGGCGAACTGTATTTGGAATGAACCTAAATTTCTATATGTGAAAGAAAGAATTAAATAAGTTTTATAAAAAAACAGATATTAATAAATATTGTTGCTTGCGTACGGGTTCGTTATGGATTGAATGCACAAGTCGTAAAAAGTTAACAAAAATTTATTCTTTCCAGAAGAAATAAATCAAAATGCTGAAACATTTCTTCAGAGATATTCGCACAATATCACAATATCTCAAACGTTTAGCAAAAACTCAGCTCAAAACAGATAAAATAATTCTATCTCACAGCGAAATCGCTGCAATCAATAACAGCATTAAGTAAACAAACAGCAGTTCGCTTTAAACAGCTACAGCTACAGCTACAACAACAACTGCAACAACTCAGAGATGAGGTGTTTCAGTTCAGCTTTTATAAGCTTTTTAATTGTCAGTAGAACAATTTCGATTTTTCTAGATTTTTCTGGATGGCAACAGTAATTACGAGATACTTATTTATTAAACATTAAATGCAAGCGCTCTTTTATTTTTCTTTTATTTATTTATTTATTTATTTTTTTTTTTTTGGACGTAGCTTTCTCTTCAAAAATCGTCTGCGTTGCACGAGAAAATAAAAAGGAATTTTAATTACAATTCTAAATAAATAGCCAAATAAATGTGAAATTCGTAACAATATCTATCAAATTCAATTAACATGGAGAAGGTAAAATTTTATGAGCTAATGCTTTAAAAACCACTCGGGAGATTTTTACAAAACTTGCCAGTTTGTCATAATTTGAGTCGTAGAATCGAAATATTTCCAAAAAATTGGCACGTCATTTCAGAAAAATTTCCATTTTGTGTCAAAATCCCTATATTAGAAAAATGCTATGTATACATCTAATACATATTCTAAGTCGCGCTTTTGAGAGATGAAAAATGCAATTTGAATTTCGTCAGTCTGCCCGGTAGAACGAGAGATATAGAACTGTCCTTTTTTTTTCTTTTTTTTTTGCAGTGTACCAGGATAGGCTTCCTCAAGACGCATCCTTAAGATTGTTACAGGTAATGAATCATGAAACTACGGTTTTGATATGAAACAGTTCAACAATCAATGAATGGTGTTCGAAAGATGAAGCGAGACTGCATCATAATCGATCAAAAATCCATTAATGTTGACTGCTTTCTTGGAATGTCGTGATGTTGTTGCTGCATCATGAATTTTAACGAGTTATGCATCGTGAATTTCTCCCTACGGATTAAACAGTTAGAAACATGTTGACGCAAATTCGGAAACGGAAGCGAAACCAAATAAACTACATCAGATTCGATCAAGGAACAAGGTAAGAGTTCTTCGACTGTTGCGGTGTTATGCATGATGAATTTATATTAATTGTCCAAAGTGTTATCAAAGAATATTATTTGTGTGTTTTGCCGCGTCTGGATAAAGAAATTCATATAGAGAGTGCTGGCGATATGGATGGATTTCGCCGTGGTAATGCACCTCTTCAAAATGCTTTTGTTCCTTACGAAGTTTTGGTCAAAAATTCAACAGAAACCAATCCGGAAATTCCGTAGTCACCTGATATGGTACCGGAATTTCGACTTCCTTGTACGAAGTAAAGAATGTATTGCAACAGCGAAAAATTTCGGGGATGGTATTTCAATGAAAATATCCATTTTGACCGCTCTCGATTCCATTTAAACAATGTTTTTACTTTACATCTGTACGTACGGACAAAATAAAGGACTCTTTTACCCGAAGAGAATTGTGAAATAGATTTAAAATGGATACGGAAAAGAATTATTTCGTGACATCTGTACGTATGTATATATGTATGTATGTATGTATCTCGCATAACTCAAAAACGAGTAGCCTTAGAACATTGAAATTTTGTATATTGAAGTGCTATTAATACGTAGTAGTGCACCTTCCGTTTTGGTTGCATTCGACTGCACCAAAAGTATATAAATCTATGTATATATACACTCTGTTTCCCGACTCGGTGAGCTAAGATTTTTTATTCTTATACGCTGGTAAATTGTGAATTTTTTGCTTTAAAAGTGATTGAATTATATTTTCCTTATGCACCGGTTAAGGTTTTTATGCTTTTAGTTAATTTGCATGCAAGAGTTGTAGAATTATCAAAAAGTTGTTAAGTTCCACTTAAGTTTAATGAAACCGCCATTTGTTTACATTTGAAACTTAGTAGCATAGAAAATTAAATCAGTGGCTGCACCAGCTTCAATGTCTTTTTTACGAGTGGGGTCAAACTTTTGTGCACCGAAAAATCTGTCTTCCTGTCTAATCTTAATTAATTTAAACTCTAATTTAATTGCAAAAATAGATTATTTTTTTAACGGTTTGGTGTTTTTTATTACATCTATTTGGTGTTTTTGGTGTTTCCGTATTTTACAATTTTTAATGGAGATGTTTCAAGTTTTTATGTATTTTTTTCCTTGCCGCGAAGTAAGAAATGAATTGATTGAACGTAAAATATATCTCTAATGAAATTCGAGGAAATAATTTTATATGAAATTCAGCAAAAAATATGCAGAATTTAATAGGCCGTACAAGTAAGTCATACGGTGTCCAAATCAGAATTTTTTTCTTACTTATGCGATTAATATAGTCCCTTCGTAATATTTTATTGCGTCGGTATGTTTACATATTGATGCATTAAAAAATTTCACTGTTAATTCTAAAGGGATTAAGCAAAATCGAATTTAAAAGATACTTTTTAAAAACTGAAAATAAAGTTGGCATGAGAATCAGGAAGGATTTATTTGAAAGGAATGTAAGAAATGTTAATTAGTAATCTGAGTAAGTAAGTGATTAGTAAGTCATTTCAGATATATTTTTATCACCGAATTA
The DNA here is from genome assembly GCA_000611955.2 of Stegodyphus mimosarum. Taxonomy (NCBI): domain Eukaryota; kingdom Metazoa; phylum Arthropoda; class Arachnida; order Araneae; family Eresidae; genus Stegodyphus; species Stegodyphus mimosarum. The sequence continues at coordinate 150,295 of KK120823.1, forward strand.
CAGTTGATAACATCACGCAGAAAAGCCACAGACATATTCATTATATTTATTCCATATATTATTAGACCAGCTTGAAAATAAGATATGTAAGATTTCAGACACTTACTTACTTTTCAGAGGCCCTTTTTCCAACTGGTAAGTGCTTTCAAGAGGAAAAATATATTGTATTATTTCTTTTGCTTCTAATATTTAAGCTGTCCTTAAACTATCTCAAATTTTTGTTCAGTTTGCATTGATTTAGTTTCAGTCACAGAAATGGGAGCAAAAGTACAGCTGCTTCGAAATTGTAGCTGTCTAAGGATTATTATTAACACATGTTCAAATTCAGGCTAACATTTATTTACTTGCTTTTGGTGCGCCTTTGAAACAGATATAGAAAATAAATATTAGTAAAAGTTCCTCAAATTAATTCATCCGAAAATTTTTGCATAATTATTCATTTAACCATATAATACTTATGCTTTAACACTTTAAGTTATCCGAATAACTTGTAACTGATATTTATAATATTGTATTGCTGTGAATATCAGTTTAATTATTAGTGCAAAGGGGGAATTTGGCCAACAGGATTATTAATTTCGTTTCGGCATTTTGCGTTGGTCCACTATAAATGTCGGTTCACTTTTCAGATTGTTGACACCAAATATTAGAGCCCTGTATTACATTTAAGAAAATTAAATACTGAAGAATCTGCTTAAATGTATGTATGTTTCTCGTACTGTAATCAAACAACGGTACCTACAGCCATCAAATTTTGAATAACGTAATCCTCCTGCGAACATGGGCACCCGGAAGCCCAAATTTGAAATTTGGAATTTGTTTTATTATCTATTTCCCATTTTGTGAGACATTAAAGAATTTTTGATTAGCATACTCAGCGATTTCAAAGCAAGGAATGGTAACACTGTACGAAAAAAAATTATCTCCAGCGGTGCGAGATTGTGTATCGGAAATTCTAACGATATGCTCATTTTAAAATTATTTTGTGATATTGCTGTTGAACTGAACTTTATGGTTTAAGTGCGAAGAATATGATATTTAGAAAATAAAGGTAACACACAAAACATTAAAAAAACTCCCCTTTGGACGTAATGTAAATCCTTTTCTTTTCTTTTTCTTAGTCTTGTATTGATGTTTATAATACTGTAAGTTTGAGTTAAAATACTACGCTGAACAATGGTTACTGGAAGACTTAATGCAACAAGAATCAGTGTAATATTACAAAATTTGAAGCACACGACGGCTCCTTCAGCTGCATAAGTGCAAATGACGGAAGAAAAGTTAGTGATAAGATAATCTAAGACGATAATAAGCTAAGATGAATATTAGGAAGGAGTCAAGCTAGAGGTGCCATCTATTGATGAAAATTGAAAATAACTAGGAAATAATTTCATTAAAAGCTGAGGTTTAAAGACAGATTGAAACTAGGTTCGTTAAGCAGACGTGAAAGATTTTTATGAATGTGAAATACCTCTAGAAAAATATAATGCTTCGAAGGAAAGTGCTTACTGAATACTTTTGGCTGCAGAAAAATGGAAAATATGATTTTCTGACGTGTTGGGCAACAGAGGATTTATGTGTTTCTTTTTTCTTATCATATATCTCTTGCTCCTTACACGAAGTTTTAAGGTTCTGTAAGCTTTACCAATGTAAAATAAACCACACTGGCAAAGAATTTTTATATGCCACAGGATTTCACATTCGGAATAGGGTCTTTAATTATGGATCAGGAATTTTATTGATAGAAGAGAAAACGACTCGTCCTCTCATTCTTAGTTTCATTTAGTTCATCAGCTTGAATTATCACCTTATCTTATCTCATCACTGACTTTTGTTTCGTCATTTCCGCTTCGTTGCTGAAGAAAAAGGCTCGGTATTTAAACCTTCGAAACTAGTCCTGCAAATTTCTTATTGCTTTATCTCCTCTAATAATACTGTAAGTTACCCGAATATATCTTAACTAACATAACTATAATTTAATATTTACAATATTGTATTGACCTAAATATAAATCTGCCCATTTAGTTTCTAAAACGATGCTTATCATTCTGTAATTTACTTAAATATTTTCAGCTAAAATGTATAATCTGATAATTATAACGTTATACCGGCCTGAATGCAAAACGATATTTTCCTCCTAGAAGGACTTTCTGAAAAGAATGGTTACCTTACACGTGCACCCTAATGTTAAAAAAAAAATAAAATATTCATTAAGTAATTTGCAGAATGGTTAAGGATATCGTTCAAGCAGAAAACATGAAAAAATGTGAGATGTCTCTTCGGGTTTCGGATTTTCTGATACTAGGTGGACGTACTTCCAATTACACCACGAAGGCCCACGGCAAAGAAAAGAAAATACCTTTACATTTTTTTAACTTTAAAAAATGAAGCGCATTAACTTATAGTTAGTAATCTGGTGATATTTTCATACAGGCATATTACCTTATAGTTTTCTGATGGTGGTCGGACATATTTCCATAAAGAGGATAAAATTCCTTTACAAATTAAATTTTTTCCTCAGTTTTTAAGAAGCATATAAATTTATAGTTTAAGGCATTTAGCTTGTTTGTTTACTTCATCTTTCTTGCAGAACTTCTCCGATATATCAAAAGCACATATTAGGTTGCCCGGCATGAAAACATTGCAAAACCTCTCCATTTGTAGTATTTTTTACTTCCTTTCAATGGTCGCATTTCTTTCTCCATTACTTTTACTTTAGCAAAAAGTATTTTCATTTTAAGTACGCATTCGAACCTGGCCCTTTATTTAGCCTTTATATTTGACAATCAAATTTTTCGATAAAAAATTTAAGCTTTATATTGTAATTAGTACATCATTTTATTATTTTTATTCTTGTCCTATTATTTTACCAATTTTATAGATATTTCCTTGGATTGCAATTCGTCTAGTCTTTTCCCTTGATTATAAATGTCTTATTTCGGCATTACATGTAAATTTTTTCTTTGCATCGTTTGTTTCTCTTTGCGTTCGAACAACAAAAACGGGTAGGGAAAATTGACCAACTCAATGAGAGCCTCAAAATCGTATAGATTTTTTGGAGCATTGTATATAAAAAATGTCTTAGAATTAATAACCATTAGGCTAATTGACGCTAAAGGTTTCAGTGAGTTGATCGGAATGAAACCGGTTCTCGTTGTTCAGTTAATTGACTTTGTTTAAAGCGTCAGAACACTTTTCCCTTGACAAGTTCTGTTTGAAGCTTTAAATAAAAAAAGATTAACTTTGGTTTTCACTGTTTTTGTATTTTCAACTTTTTTACTTTTTCTGTTCCAAATGTATATTATAAAATTTGCAAATTCATAAAAATGAAAGTAGTTAAATCATCATGGCTCTTACAATCCTTAAGTAATTCTCTCATACATTTCATTTCCCATATTAACTGTGTTTGGAGCTACGTTTCTTTATTCCTCCCTTGTACGAGATAAAAAGGAAGTAATCGCAAAAAAATTTAAAGTATCATATTTCAACGAAAATATCCATTTGGACAGCTCTTAATTTAACGATGTTTTTTCGCGACATCTGAACATAAGGAGAGAGATAAAGGATTCAGCGTTGTTTCTGATTCTCAACGTACCTATACTTAGAGAGAACCGATACGTCCTCGTCTCTCACTCGTCAGGCAAAATGGTCATTACAGTGGTGGAGCTGTGATGTTTCGGGCAGGCATTAAGTTGGTTGGCAGCACACCTCTGCATGTGTTTGACGAAGGCTTCCTGAATGCTGTGTTATCGAGAACTGCCTTATGGTCTAATTTTCAGGGGCGCGTTTGTTTCTGGGTTAATGTTTATGGACGACAGCCCTCGTCAACATACCTATCAGCTAACTCTGCTTAAAGAATATGTGGGAAAGTGAGGTTACTTGCCGCTTGTATTGGCCAGCCGGGTTTCTTGACCTTAACCGTATAGAGCATATCTGCGATCTAATTCTCCTACGAGAACAATTTTATCTCGCTTTCCTCATCAGAGGAACATTGCACATTTAAAAGAACATTGCAGATTCGAAAAATGAGTTCTAAATGTTTAACTGCTTAGCAATGGAGCACAAAATTCAATATTATTTATATTCTCTCTTTATGTGAGGACTTATCAGCCATGCTTATGTGTTTATGGTAAACCCGTAGACAACATGAAGGTCTTTGTATTTTTATTAACATATATCTCTCCGTAGATGTTAAAAAACACAGGCCCTAAATGAAACCGTTCTCTCGCTAGAACGTACGTTACTCGTATACAAGGCGATGCTGCGTCCCATAATGTCCATTCTGTGATTTTCTCAGTAATGTTTCATTAAATATGCTCCAAACTGTTCAAAATGTGACATTACGTCAAATTTTGAAAAGTCACAGGTTTGTCCGCAAAGCATGCAATTCATGAAGAATTGTAGATTAACAAAAGAAGGGAATGTATTAAAAAACCTGGTAAGAAATTGTTTCAGGAGACCAGGCCAAAACAATAACAGCGTTGTCGTTCATATGAATTACGATTTCACGGATCTGAGAAATAAAAAGAGGCGTGGCCCAGTCTCACTTCACCTAACTTAGTGTTCAGGTGTCTTGATTAAAAAAATTATTGCGATTTTGTTAATCACAGGTTTTTTCGTTATCTCCTGTAGTATAAATAATGAAAATTGCTTAATTCCACGAACTTCATCATTAGGTTTAATTTTTTTTTAATAAAACTGCTGTGTCTGTTTGAGGCAAAGCGGTGGTTTCGTTCATAGGTTAGATTCTGTATAAGCTTAATAGCGGGCTGTTGCTTACCGCTGCCAATCGTTATCGAAATGATCTAAACTGTCTGGGCTAGCACAGAAAATAAAATTAACCGTGCAAAACCAATTACGCAAAATTTACCTCTCACCATCGCTTCAAATATCAGGTATTCTCCAAACCTTTAACCAATGAAGGTAATGTGCCATATGGCAAAAAATAGTAACTTTCTCTCCGAAAAAAGAACTCGTTCTACAAGCATTTCATTTTTTCAAGAACGACAAAACTGCATTTTTAAATGAATCAAAACGTTTAGTCATAATATTTAAATAGCTGTGGTAAACATGAATTTCTTTATAAAATGAATTAAACTAATATGGTTTAGTTTATCTAGAAGTGACAAAGTAATATCAATAATTTAATATTTTTAGTAATGAGTTTAAAATAAACACAACTATAAAAATATTAGAACCAACAGAAAGAAAATTTTCCCGATCCCAAATATTAATAAAAGAATGAGAGAAGTAGCATTAATTTGAAACACCTGAGTGCAAATTTAGCTTCTTTGATCTCTAATTTTATATGAACAATAAATTTCTCGAGTTTTGGAGACAGCTGAAATTTTTTGGAGTATATTGTTATAAGAAATTAACAGCTTTCTTGAAATATTTAAGTAATTACGGGTTAAAAATTTAATTTTGGGTCAAAAATGTATTTTTTAACGACTCATGTTATGAACGTTTGCATTATTAAAATAGGTCTTTAATCTAAAGCTAAACTAGGTTCAATATTTGAATTCGAAGCTTTTGTTCACCGTAACACCTATGAAGATAGTTACCAATCTTTGATGTATAAAATGTTTTATCGAATTTCTTAATATCACATTGGTTAACAATGTAGCAACTTTCGACATTCTTAAAGGAAATACACGTTTTTAACACTACTTGGATGCTTTTCGATATTTATCTAGTAAGGAGAGGAAAAAATAATAAACATCGTGTTTTTCAGACTGAAGTTAATTTTTGAGTCAAGTTTGTCCAGGGATCTTAGATATATAGTCTACCTCAAACACATGATGCATGTTGAAAGTCATATTTTTAATACTGCGAATGCTTTTGTTGCTTTTTTGGATTAGTCAAGGAGCTAAACTTTATTAAATAATATTGTTTCAGTAGGAATAATTTTGTAATAGAACAGACTTTTTTTTTAATTCCAAGAGTTCAGGTTTTGCTCATTCACGATATGTTGTAAATGCTGCTTTCTCAGTTAGCAGTTCAACTAAAATTTTATGAAGTTAGATGCTGTTTTTTAAACTTAACATAGCTTCCAAGGTATTAGCCCTTTTATGAATGTTCCTTTTATGAATGTTTCCTATGTAAATGTAAAAGAGGATTTCCTACGAATACTAAACATAAGCAGTTTACACTTGTGTGCAAAAATTAAGGACGAGACGGTTTTTTCAATATAACTTTGTACAAAGCTTTGCAAATCAACACATTTAATACCGTAAGATCCCCAATACGTAAGGACATGAGTAATGTAAACAACACTTACTAAAAGAGAAATCAGAGGGATAAAAAGATGCTTTATTGAAAAAGTAGCATGGAGCGCAATACGACAGAAGGCCGAAACATCCCTGTGATGGGTGTCCAGCAAGAAACACCCGGTCTTTAATAGGGGATATGATCTCCCCTGACTGCTAGGCAGGTTTCACATCATTTGTGCATGCTGGATATGTGGTTGTTAATGAGCTGTTGAGACACTGCTGCTCGTTCCTCTTGTAGCACCAATCGCAGTTTCGGAATCGTTACTGGCGATAAGTTACGTGCTGCCACGGGTCTCCCTAGTAAGTTCCGCACATGCTTGACGGGATTTAGATCCAGAGACCTTGCCGATCAATCCATGTGTTCAATATCTTCACTCTCCAACAGCTCTTCGACAGTAACTGTGCGATGAGGTGGAGCGTTGTCGCCCAGGAAGAGGAACTGAGGACCCACAGCCCTTGTGAAAAAACGCATGTAAGGAAGAACCTTGTTACATTAGCAGTCCCAGGTGACGAACCTCTTTGGGAGATATGAAGGTCGGTCCGGCTACCAAGCATTATGTCTGCTCGAACGAGAACTCCGCGACCTCCAAAACAGTCCCTTTTGATGATGTTGTAGGTGTTATTGCGTGTTCCCCGCTCTGTCCAGACGTGTATATGTTTAGAATCGCAACTCAGACTAAATCTGCTCTCATCTGTAAAGAGTACTCGTCCTCATTCATTGTCTCTCCAATTCCGGTGTTCCCGACACCACAGAGAACGCCTGCTCCGATGGGCAGGCGTTAGAGGTAGACACCGTAAAGGGCGTCGTGCAAACAGACCACTACCGTGCAGTCTCTGGCCACGGTAAAACACGATATCGGTCGTCCAGTCGCCTGTGTCGTGTGTCTAGCGATTTCTTCCGCTGTCTGCCGCCTGTTTCTTCTGCCCTGTAAGGCAATATACCGGTCATCTGCGGGTGTGGTTCCTCGTGTACGACCACTACTAATCCCCCGGATAGCTGTTCCTGTAGTTTGAAATTGTCTCCAAAGTCGTGAAACGATGCTGTGAGCAATTCCGAACTCTGCAGCCACACTTGTCCCACTGCGGCCTTCCTCCAACTTCCCAATGATTCGACCTCGGGTAAAAGCATCCAGATGTCGTCTAACAGATTGATTATTCGCCATTTCTCGCTGAGGCAGCAACTCGGTGTGATTTTAACTGCTATACGGCGTGCAATCTCTTTGCCAGAAATACTGATCTTACACCGACAACAGGCTTTATACTACTCAGACACTCCTCCATTACGTCTACCTGCATATCTGCGCATGTGCTACCGTACATCACCTTACTTAATCTCCTGATTGGTCTTTCTGTCCGCTCTGCCTCTTTGTTCAGCTGATATGCTAATTTTTCGTCTTGGTCCTTAATTTTTGCACACCAGTGTAGATGGTATAAAATTTTGCAGCATTTCGAGCAGATTTTTCTACTAGTTTTTTCTCTCAACAACAAATAGAAAATTTGTTTACTTTCTCGTCTTTTAAAAAGATATTTAATATGCGGGGTCATTTTACATATCGCATTGTCTAATATTTGGGCTATTACAATTATTAATCTTATGGAAACATTATTATTTATTATTCTAGAAAACCGATATTTCTGATTTCTTTTAGAATTGAAACGTGCAAATAAAACGTGAAAACGTGAAAATAAATGATAACTAAATTAAAAATAAAGGGTTTGCTTTGTGTTTACTTAAAAGAGATTAGGTTTATGAACCTATTCATGAGGGAAAAGAATTCCGTAAGAAAATTCATTATCAAAATTTATTAGCGAATTCGTAAGGAAAGATACATTAGCAAATGAATTCATTAACGAAAAAGCATAAGTGTGCTATGTTCCCAATGGGAATATGCAGTCTTCCCCGGAAAAAAATGTAGACATTTTTCGTTCATCACTATCATATTTTTTTTCTTAGATGGCAAATAGGACAGCAAATGCAAAAGAATAATTAAATTTCTAATTGCAGCGTATCTGAATTCGAGAAACCTGCGATTAATTACGATATATTTAGCTCTCTTTTCATTCAGATTATAATCACAGAATAATTCTCAAAGAAGTTTCAGTAGATTAATGCTAGATCGATGCTAATCCATAATCCAATTTCTTCAATTGATTTCAGAAAAAGTGAGGCTATTACAGGAGAGAAAATTTAAAACAGGCGAGATATCAAGATGTATTTACAAGCTGATGTAAAGACAAAAATATTAAAATAAATAAATAAAAATTAAAAACTTAAAACAAACAATCGTAACAACAACAAAAGGTAAAAAAGTCTGATATCTTTCAGATTTTATATCAGGCCTAAATGAGCGTTTTCTAACATTTCGTGTGTTATCTTTATTAAATATCATGTTCTTCGCAGTTAAACCATAAAATTCAATTCAACAGCAATCGCAAAATAATTTGAAAAAAGCATATCTTTAGAATTTACGGTACACAGTCTCGAGCGGGGACATAAATTTTGTTTTTTCCAGTACAGTGTTGCCATTACTCGCTTTGAAATGGTTGAGTTTCTTAATCAAAAACTCATAAATGCCTTACAAAATATCAAATAGATAATAAAGCAGATTCCAAATTCGGAATTTGGGCTTCTAGATGCCCATATTCGGGTGGAGACGTACGTTATTCAAAATTGGATGGCTCTAGGTACCGTTGTTTTATCACAGTGCGAGAAACATACATACATTTATGCAGATTCTTCATCATTTAATTTCTTTAAATATAATGCAGGGTGATGACATTTGGTGGCAACAATTTGAAAAGTGATTCAGACTTTTAAAATGTTCGACGCAAAATGCCAAAACGAAATTAATAGGCCCTGGACTAAAGAAATTTTTAAAATTTTAGAAAATTTTAAACATCGCCCCTTTACATGATACATAAAGTTACATAAAATACATGAAATGAGAGATTTTATTTTAAGAAAACGTAGTACAGTAGGCGTCGCCTAGTGTGGTCACCTTTGTCTATAGTTATTTTGATAATTTTATCTGGCCTTCAAAACAGCAATGGACCTTAATTAATTTAATGCAAATATGACCTGGAACGTGATATATAAGTACTTTCACAGAAGAAAATATAGCAAGATTTTTTTAAACATACTAATTTAGTTTTCGATATTTAACGAGTCAAGTTAATAGAATAAACCAAAAGTAGAATGCCAAAAATCAATTAAATAATTTTGAAAGTGTTACTGCATTTAGGAAAATGGATTTGCAAAAAGCATGATAAATATATGCTTACTTATTAGTGCAATGTATTGACCAGTGACACTTGAATTGCAAATCAATGACTTATACTTCTTCTGCAACTCTTTTTGTGCCATATTTAGGTTTGTAGTAATATCTTCTGAAACCGTATCCAGTAGAAATGTTTTTGCTTTTCAAGATTTCGAAATATGTTAATATGCATATTACCTGGTAAAGTGCAGAAAATTCTTATTTTCGTATACGGTTTCGTACTTTGACAGAACATATCTTAATGAGCACATTACCTTCGTATACAGAACACTCTTAATTTCATAGATGATTTCGCACTTTATTGGAATATACGTTAATGTGTTCATACTTTAACGTAACAGTTAATGTGTTCATGTGTTGACGGAACCTACCTTAGTGCACTTTACTTAGGTTAAGCGAGGAAAACTCTCTTATTTTGTTAGATGATTTCGCCCTTTAGCGAAACATAGTACGTTAATGTTCACATTACCTTTGTAAAGTATAGAAAATTCTTATTTTGGTAGATGATTTCGCACTTTAACCGAACATAGTACGTTAATGTTCACATTACCTTTGTAAAGTATAGAAAATTCTTATTTTGGTAAAGGATTTCGCACTTTAACGAAACATAGTACGTTAATGTTCACATTATTTTTGTAAAGTATAAAAACTTCTTATTTTTATAGATGATTTCGTACTTAAACGGATCGAATCAGGTAATCTGCAGATTAACTAAGTAACGTAGACATTAATGTCAACAAATATAATTACAGAATGTTACGTAGTAAAATTCTTTATGTTAATGCGTTCATACTTTAACGGGACATATTTCAATGTACACATTGCCTAGGTAAATTGCAGAAAACTCTCTTAATTTCATAGATAATTTTACGCTTTAATGGAACATATGTCAATGTGAACATTACTAGGGCAAAGTGCAAAAAACTCTTACTTTCGTAAATAATTTCGCTCTTCAATGAAACATACTATGTTAATATTCATATTACCTTTGTAAAGTGTGGGAAATTCTTATTTTGTTAAAGGATTTCGCACTTTAACCGAACAAATCTCGTAATCCGCAGATTAACTAAGTAATGACAATATATCAATAGCAGCAAATGTAATTGCAAAAATTTATCTAATAAAAGTCTGTTTGTTAATATGTTCATACATAATAACGTAACTTAATGTGCGCATTACCTAGGCAAAGTGCAGAAAACTCTTTTATTTTCATAGATAATTTCGCAGTTTAATGGAACATGCGTTAATGTGAGCTTTATTTAGGTAAAATGCAGGAAACTCTTACTCTGATAGATGATTTCGCACTTTAAAGGAATATCGTATTTACTATATTACCTTACCTTTGTAAAGATTAGAAAATTCTTATTTTTGTAAAAGATTTAGCACTTTAACGGAACAAATCAGGTAATCTGCAGATTAACTAAGTAATGTAGACAGTAATGGCAACAAAAATGTGATTACAAAATTTTAACTAATAAAATCTTTTATCTCTTTTAAATTTTATGCATTTACGTAATATTTTCTTATTATGTATTGGAATATTATTGAAATACAATTTTTTAAAATTTCTCAACGATTTAACTCAACGATTTCAAAGCTAAATTTCCGGGTCACTCTTTATATGAGAATTTTTATACTCGAAAAAGTGTTACAAATACATGTACTGCGGATATTTAGAAAGAATTCTGGATCGAGGAAACTCGTACTCTTTTCTGAATCAAAAACACTCCTCCATCAAAAGAGCGAAAGAACGGTCCCCATTGAAAGAGTGACGGCAATATTAGGAAAAAAAAAAGCTCCTACCGTTGCAGCAAACTAAAAAAGACTAAAAACTAAGGGGAAAAGGAAAGAGGGGATATTCTTAGCTGGAAGAAAGAAGATTGGAAACAGCTGAGTCACTCAGCGGCTTATGTAATGTGGCTGACAGCTTTATTTTCGTTTCGCAACCGTGGCTTCCACTGTTGTCATTTCCGATCTTTGTCAGAATGACTTGTGGTGTAGGTGAGGTATATCATACGAATTTACTGTGACGTGTTATTCTCCCACGTAACACACATATGCCACCGTAAATTTCACTTTTTTAGTGCATATAGCAAAGTATGAGTATAATACAATCAATATAATGAATGCCTAAGATACAGATATTCTTTAAATCCCATGCAAATCCTATACAACTGTCTGTACTGAATCTTAATACAAATTTAGGAAGTATAATTAGATTGGGAGAAAAGCATTCTTAGAATGATAATAGATTTGTGCAGAATTTCCATTTCGAGAGAAGATGATACGGTCTGTTATTCAAGGAAGGAAAAAAAACTTTCAAAAAAGGGGAAAAAATCTGAAAGCTTTCAGATTTTACATTACGCTTCAAAGGGGCATCTTTTTAACGTTTTGTGAGTTATCTTTATTTATGAAATATCATTTTCTTCGAACTTAAACCACAAAATTCAGTTCAACAGCAATATCGCAAAATAATTTTAAAATGAGCATATCTGTAGAATTTCCGATTCACAGTCTCGCGCGCTGGAGACAAAAAACAATTTCCGTGCAATGTTGCCGTTCCTCACTTTGAAATCGTTGAGCTTGTTAATCAAAAATTCTTTAATGTTTCTTATTTCTAAATTTCTTAATTCTTTAATATCTGACAAAATATGATATATATAATAAAACAAATTCAAAATTAGGGCTTCCAGATGCCCATATTCGGCGGAGGATTACGTTATTCAAAATTTGATGGGTGTAGGTACCGTTATTTTATAATAATGCGATAAACATACATACATGCATTTATGCAGATTCTTCATTATTTCATTTCTTTAAATATAATACAGGGCTCTAATATCTGGTTGCAACAATCTGAAAAGTGAACCGACATTTATAGTGAATCAACGTAAAGTGGCAAAACGAAATTAGTAATTTATGATCAAATTGCCCAATTGGACTGAAAATGGTAATGCTCGAATTTCTAGCGAAACAGCGTGAATTATTTTTACATATTGAAGGGAATCAGTCTTGCTAGTTTGAAAGACAGCATGCATTTCGGCAGAAAATAACGAGGGTCTCCTTTCTTCAAGAAACAAAAAAAAATATTCTGCGCAAGTTGTAATGTTCGAATATCTTGTGAAATATTTTTTTCCCTGCAGGGGAATAACTCTTTTTAGTTTTACGAAGAATATGAATTTCGAGGAAAGATGGAATGTATCTTTCTTCTTCAAGCAACAAAAGTTGTTCTGCCCAATTGGTAATGCGCGAATTACTTGCGAAACAGCGTGAAATATTTTTATTTGCTAAAGAGAATTCCTTTTGTTAAATTTATAGTTATACAGAGTATATGCATTTAGAGGGAAACTGATACGGGTCCTTCTTCTTCGAAGAACAAAAAATATTCAGCACAAACATAATGTGCAAATTTCTTATAAAATGCCGTGAATTAAGTTTACTTCCTGGAGGAAATTATTTTCATTTTCTTTCAAAATGAGCTTCCCCCTTTATAATTATGATGAATGTAATAACTCTTATCAATATCAATGTAATAATTCTAATATACACATTCTCACATTTTCTCTTTCATTGAAAGAGGGATTGGGCAAAGGCATGAAACCCAGTTTATCAAGTCCACGAGATGATGAATTATCATCCAAAGCATTTTAATTCGAGATCCACGTTAGATATTATTCATGTTTTTTAAAGTTATAAAATATCGAAAATCAATTATGTTCTTACAAGGATTTTCAACGGATCTTCTGTTTACTTGTTCGAAATATGAAGTGTTCGCTGTCACTTTACCATATGGAGGAGGGCACAATTATTTAGTAACTTACTGACAGGAAGTATCTAGAAAATATTTAAATCACTCTCACTTTATTATACGAGGGAAGGTAAAAATTCGTTGTATTCTCAATGGTAAGTGACTTCTAGAAAAATGTTGCACTGGAGGCTAGTGATATTGGCTACCGTATATTTGGAATCCGGTTCGAATTAAGAGAAAGCATAGATGATTTTAAGTTTAGAGTGTTTGTGCGAATCAGTCCAGAAATCCTTTAGAGTGGTCTGTAAAAGAAAAGCATGCCTAAGCAAAAACAATAAAAAAATTAAAAAAATTCTGGAAGGTTTCAGATTTTAAATTATGTTCAAAGGGGAGGTTTTTCAACACTTTGTGCGTTACCTTTATTTATTAAATATCATGTTCTTCGCCCTTAAACCATAAAATTCAGTTCAAGAGAAATATCGCAAAATAATTTTAAATTCATCATATCTTTAGAACTTCTGATACACAGTCTCACGGGCTGGACATAAAAATGTCTTTTTCTATACAACTTTGCCATTGTTCGCTTTAAAATCCTTCAGTTTGTTAATCAAAAATTCGTTAAAGTTTTACAAAATATGAAATCGGTTGTAAAACAAATTCCAGATTTCAATTTGGGCTTCCAGATGCCCATGTTTTCTGTAGGATTACGTCCTTCCAAATTGGATGGCTCTATGTACCGTTGTTTTATCACAATGCGGGAAACATACTTACATTTATGCAGATTCTTCATTATTTAATTTCTTCAAATATAATAGAGGGCGATAATGTGGCAACAGTCTGAAAAGGGAAACGGGCATTCAGAGTGATTCAACGCAAAACGAAAATGACAAAGCCCCTTTGGACTAAAAATTCGAAATTATTTTAAGGAATAGAATGACGAAATAGAAACATATGCATACATCGGAACAACAGAGAAAAGTTTGAGAATATAAGAAAGATTCTGAAATATTTGAAGTAAATTATAGAAATGACGAAAAAGGAAAGAAACAGCAAAGAAAAGTTCGAAAAGATTTCTAGTTAAATGATAGAAATAAAAAAAGTAACATGTATGTAAGAAGAAGAGAGAAAAATTTGAGACTATTCCTGCTAAATGAGGGAATAAAAGAAATGTGTGCCTAAATGAGAACCACAGAGAAAATTTCAGAAATAATCCAAGTGATAGAAACGACGAGAAAGGATTGAAAATAACTGAAAAGGTTCTACATGGATGATGGAATTTATGGTATTCCATTACAACATATTCGCATAGAAGATGGGCTCTTATTTTGGTTTCGGATAGGCAGATGTTTCGTTTCGCCATTTTCGCTCTCGCACTTGAAGACGAAACCTACGAAACTATAATCCTGATAAAGTGCTCACGCTTTTAGGCCGATTCTTGTAGATTGTTATTCGTTTCATTAGCATGGACCAGAAATATTTGAAATGTTAGAAAACATTTCTTTTTCTGATTAAGATTTTATGTTGCAAAACTGAAGTGTTAAAAACCTCTTCAAAATGATATTAAAAAAAAATCTAAGGTGGCCAGTACAGGACCTCCCGCTAGTTCCATGTTTTAAACGGGAAGAAGATGATGTAAAATACAGGGTGTTTTTAAAGTCCCGGACCCATTTTGACGTTTAATAATTTCTAAAATAATAAAGATAAATTAAAATTAATAACATAAATGGTTAGATAGACTCAAAATGTTTCATGACCCTTGTCAATGAAGATAGGATAAGTACATGACTTACATGCTGAAGTTCACAAGAAAACGAGAAAAATATCTTTGTGATTATTGTTATAATTAATTGCGTATAAAATTAATTGAGAAAAAGAAAGTTTTATTGTAATTATCTAACTTTAAACGTAATACGCCTCAAATGTTGTGTTAAGTTCGTGTTCACTAATTTTATTAATTTTATCCAAGACAGTAGATTATATTCAACTCTATTGTAATAAGTATTAGCAATGGCAAAACACGATAATGATAAAAAAATTATAATAAGAATAAAAAAAAATAAAATCTTAATTTTTTTAGCGTTTTTTGTGTTACCTTTATTTATTAAATATCATGTTCTTCGCAGTTAAATCATAAAATTCAGTTCAACAACAATATCACAAAATAATTTTAAAATGAGAATTTTCGATATACAGTCTCGCGCGCTAAGATAAAAATGCGTTTTTTTTACAATGTTGCCATTGCTCACTTTGAAATCCTTGGGTTTGTTAATAAAAAATTCAGTAAAGGTTTACAAAACATGAAATAGATAATAATAATAAAACAAATTCCAAATTTGGGCTTCCAGATGCGCATATTCGGGTGGAAACGTACGTTAATTAAAAATTGGATGGCTCTAGGTAACCGTTGTTTTATCACATTTGGAGAAATATATATATACATCTATGCAGATTCTTCATTATTTAATTTCTTGAAGTTTAGTACAGGGCGATAACATTTGGTGGCAACAATTTGGAAAGTGAATCGAACATTTACAGTGAATCAATGCAAAATTGCAGAGCGAAAACAGTAGTCCTTCAGGAACAAAGCCTCTTTGGACTAAAAATAATAGTAAAAATTAATAAATAATAACAAAATAATCAAGAATAAAAATTAATAATGAAAATTAATAATAAAAATTAAAATCATGTGTAATTAAAACACATGATTTCAATTTAGTAAATAATTTAATAAATAATAATGGGTAGTAATAAAGTTGAGATCATATGTTTTACCGCACATGATTTTAATTTTTTCGGAGATCCTATGATTTATACTTAGTCAACCTTACCCTACGTATAAGATCTTCACGTTTATTCTACGTAACTGCTATTCTTAGGCATCTATTTTAGTTTTTGTAAAGAAGAATATAACTTTTATCTTTTTGTTTTTCTGTTGAATTTTATAAAAAATATTAAAAATTTGAACTGCCTTCTACAGAACAGCATGCAGGGGAATGCTTTCAGAATTAAAGGACTGGTTACATTAGTGCGCATAGTCAAAGCGTTGAAAGATTCTAAGTTTCGGCAAAATTAGCCCAATAAAAAAACATCGCATAGCTGCGAGTTACAAATTCGTGTTTAAGGGAATTTAGTTTACACGATTTTTATTCATTTTGCGAGATTTTTATTAATTTTCGCGTGACTTTATTTTGCACAACGATGATGATAATTTTGTTGTTATTTTAAATGCCTTTACGCTAATTTTTCCACCGGAATGGCTGGCGAAAATTTAGTGAATTTGCATTCAGATAAGCTCAAATGTTGTGCTTCTGTTTATTAAAACATTTTGTATATTATATTCGTAACTTGTATTTGTTGATTTTGCAAGAGCGATTTATGATTATTTGACTAAATAAAGAGCCATTTCTTTATTCAGTCTTTCCCCAGAATGATTGGCTAAAGTTTGGTAGAGTCAAGCCAGTTTTCAAGCTCGATGGGAAAAAACATCAGTGCCTAAAATAAATACTATCACGTATGCTTTGTTTATGTTAGAATTTCCTATTATTTATTTAACCTTTCTGTTGTTTAAGTGATGTTATCAAGTTCCACTTTGATGTTATTTTCTCTTAATCATGTTACTATTCATGTTATTGTTGTTGAGACTTATCTCACTTGTCTCTGATTGTAACATCCGAGCAAGCCCACGAAATTCATCGTGGCAAGGCGTGCAAGACTATGCCTGTCATTGACAGGAGCATTGAACACTACACAGGTGACCGTGCAACTCTGTTCAGTTCCGCCCCCAATTTTGAAGGAGAGCACCCCGTGGGAGGATGGGTCTGAGGGTCTTCCCTCTCTCATCCCCAACCATTAACCTCTCGAGAGGACTTTTGGCTCGGCCCATATTTAGAATGCTCCTCTGCTGCACAGACACTATACATTTACAAACATCCATACCTTCTTCTGGATTCGAACCCGGGTCCTTCGATACGGCAGTCAGCGTCTCTAACCGCTATCCCGGTTGGGCGACATTCATGATATTATTTCATTTAATTTAAATCCTGTTATTTAAATTTTTAAAATTTTATTACCTATTATTACTATATCTTAATATTTTAAATTTTATTATTTATTTTACTATTATGTAGTGTAAGTTATATTATTATGACGCTCCTGCTGTTAATGTTATGCTACTATTTTACATTCTCCTTTTCTTTTCTATTAATTAATTCGCTTCTCACTTTTTATGTATGTATTTATTTATTTATTTAAAAAAATATTTGCCCTTGAATTAACTGTTATTTTGAACTAACACTGAATTACGTACCTGGTATACGTACTTAATTGCAGATTTGTTTAAAACTGGTAAGTAGTATCGAATATATTTGACATAATGCGTAATGTACGAAATAAAATAGTTGATCTTATGAAGGAAATAACTGACTACTGACAATATATTTTTTATCCACAGTACTCTTTTTGGCTTGGAACATGAAGTGACAGCTCACACCGCAGACCAATCAAAAAGCAAACAAAACATATGGCAGTTTGAAGCTCCTTTTGATATGACAATGTTCACCAAACGAAGCCGTACCAAGCATCAAACTCGTGACGCGCCTATCGCTGTGAATGTTTCAAGGAATTGCTATACAGCGGAAGATTTGAGGACACGGAGACAATTCGAAACCCGGTTTCAAAGCCTTCTGCAAGCATGAAATCGTACCATCATACTGATATCATACCAGTGATGTCAGGCTGTGATTTGCATTTCTTATACCGAGTATAAATCATTATAAATGCACAATTTATTTTACTTAAATATTTGTTAACTGATTCCACGTAAATTGAATTAATTCTGAAGAGCAGCCACCAAATTGAAAGAAAACTTAGAAAAAGAGGAATGAGGTCATTTCACTAAGCATTTTTCTATGCAAAAAAATTGAAAGAAAATAGATTAAATTCATTAAATGAGGTCATTATGAGAATAGGTATTGGAATAAATATAAAGCAATTTTAGTTAAATGAAATAAACAATTAGTGATATTGAATGCAAAAATCACTCATCTGATAATAAATCCCTTGCAAGGAAACCCCATTTTTTTTATTTTAGCTTGATGCTTTTGCAGCTTTCCTTTTAAAAATATCAGGAATATCATTTAAATATATTTATAACTCTTAAATTTGCCAATTGAAACGCATCTCACAAATTGGGTAATAAACAAGTCTTAAGTTTCAATGCTCATATTTGATGAAAATCAAAATATCAAATTTTAAAATTCTTGTAAGAATTTAAATATATCGGATTGTGCTTTCATTCTTTTCCTTTTGATGCTATGAAAGCGTTCGTTTTTGAAACGTGTTACAAGATAAAAGGATTTTATTTCATTAGCTAATTATTTAATCTATTTTTGACATATTATAAGATTAAATATGATGACAGCTCATTTTTTAAAGAAGGATAATTAATTTAATTTTTGTTCATAACAATTGGCACTTACTGAATTTTAGTAGCAAATTCCTTGTCTTGAATACTATA
>KK120823.1:169186-200900 GCA_000611955.2 Stegodyphus mimosarum
TTTAATATTTTATTTTACATTAATATTATTTGATGCATTTAATTTGTTTCTATCTATCTTATGTAAATTAATGCATTAGATTTTTTTTAAATAAATTACTTTGTTTTTATTATTTCATGCATTTGTTTTATTGACTGCTGGCTGGGGTTCTCGGCTTCGCTCAGGGAGTTGGTTAAAATTGTCTGTTAGTTGGAAAAAAAAGAATTTATAATATATGAGAATGGATGAATTTTAAAATATAAGAGATAAAAATTTTTTATTGAAAACATATTCTTACTATTTACAATACTGGTTTATAAACAACATTTTTCATTTTGTTACCCGGGTTTGTATATACGTACACATTTTTCGAATTTCGTATTCGAGAGCAAGCTACGCATAGCTGACGGTGAGAAAAGCCGACCTCTGAGGTTGATGCAGCAATATTTTAAAGTTTGTCCTTGAATTTCTTAATTGTAAAACTATATACTAATTTGATTGGAAACTGCAGTCTTTTAAATTGAAACGGCAGTTCAGTAGATATAAGTGGTATCCTGGGGATAAATACTGTGTTTTCTTTGTCCTTTTCAGTCATAGTTCGGCTTCGATGATGTTATTCGATAGCCGTTTCACGACCATCCTTGTTCCATTATATAGTTTGGGTGAGCTGAGATTTCTTTAAAGTGTCATCGGAGATCCAATTTTCAATCGAAGGCACTGTAATGGCATGCCTAGTATTTGCAAAGAGGTTAAAAATTCTGCAGTAAAGATAACGCTTTCTTCAATGTTTACCATCGTGTCAATAGATTTGTATATTCTCTGTTCACCGGGAATTTTCTTTTGAATATTGAAGTTGATATCGCCCACAATATTATTTTTAGTTACCAAAATTGCCCTTTGAAATAAACACTTCAGACTGGTATAGCTGCGAACAATTTTTGCATAAATTAGGTCGAAGAGTTCGTTTTCAATAAGGGCTATGTTGCAGAAATCACTGTTAAGCAGAAATGTTGCAGAAATCAAATCAATAAGGCAGATCGTCTGCACTTCACTGATCAGAAACTCACTGCTGTTCACACTATTCATTCTCTACACCTCACTGATAAGAAACCGACGTTCGAACCCCCGAGTGTTCTGGAATGTTCCACAGTGATCCGGGATGTTCCCGAACTTTTCAGACTATCCCTGAACATTCCATAACATTCCAGAATGCTCCGGGATGTTCTGGAATGTTGTGGAATGCTCTTGAATATTCTGGACTGTTCTAGAAATTCCTGGAGGGCGAAGATCTTCAAAAGCATGCCCTTCAGGTAAAAATGGGAACTTTCATGGATAGGCTACCATACCATATAGCTCCCTAATCGTACCGGGACTCGTTCCTAAGTTTCAGCGGCACGCACACTGTACACTTACTTTAATAATATATAGTGATTCATTTTAGAAAATCAGAAAGAAATCGAAATATACCAACTGCCTCTTCTGCACTAGTTAATTCATGCGCACTGCGAAAGGGGACAGTTTTATATCTCCCGTTCTACTGGGTCGATTGACAAAATTCAAATTGCGTTTTTCATGTCTCGAAAGCGCGACTTAGGATATGTATTAGATTTACATATAGCGTTGTTCTAACGCGTTGTAGGTATTTTGACACAAAATCGGACTTTTTTGAAATGACATCCGAGTATGACTGTCCGAGTTCAGATCTCAGCCCATACAGTGAATAAATTGTTGGCAGGAATAGGGAAGGAAAAAATTTATTTCACCCTCATTCATTGTAATTCTAAAATATAATGCAGCCAAGAAATCTAATAAAATTAAACCTATGCTAGTTATACAACAGTACTAATTCGTGAAGGCCGCTGATTGTGCACATATAATGCGTACTATAGACACATGTCGAGGCTTCTAGAGCTATTTACACTCTGAGAATGACAACATTTTACGATTTTATAGATGTTTTACGTAGTATAACAGCTGCATCTAATGAAATGGGTCATAAATGTTCTTCGGAAGCGAAGAAGTTTGGACTCGTATGATTATTTCAACAGAGCAATATAATTACAACAACAGCAGAAAAACTTCGAACTTATCGTAGCAGTGTGTTTGTAAAAAATGTGAATTTCATGAGATAGGGGTATAGTCTTGAATAAAATCATAATTCAATACTCAACGAACAATTTCGTGAAGGAAGACTGAGTGCACCTGATGACAGTATGGCACATAGATATACAGCTTGCATACAATCGGAAATTGATACTGTATACTGATGACTGAGAAAGAGTAGCCTGTGAATTAACAAGCGTTTCAGCAAATGGAAGGATCTATGTGTAGAGAAAGAGAAAAGTCTGCGAATCCATGGCTTCAAAAAGAAACTGTAAAGGCTCTGGTAACTTTGCGAGGTAGTTTCTTTACCTCCCATGCATGGTAAGTCAACAAATATTTTTCATCTGAGTTTGGAGTATTGCCATGACCACCTAAATCATCAGAACTCAATGTAATCAAACATATCTGAGATTCCATACAGAGACGTGGACAGGAAAAGTCTCTGTATCTTCGAGCTCTAAAGATAGTTGATTTGGTAAAACCGCTGAATAGTGGTAGTTTACCATGGAGTCGATTCCAGGTCAATTGGCTGGCAACATGCTTCGCGTTCATGGGTTTTCCTTGCGTAACGTGAATTTCGCATACGAGCCACCTTCTCTTAGAAAGGTATGGGGCGGTTTCACTTGAGTTGGAGATGTTAATTAGTTCAAAAACACCTAACAGACTTAAAGCGAATTACAACTGTCTGAAGTAACTACAAAGTTGTCGAAAGGTTTTTAAGAGCCATTTTTACTTCCTTGTAAGAAGTAAAAAGGAAGTATTATAATCAAGAAAAATTTCGGGTACCATATCTGAACGAAAATACCTATTTTAAACGTTATCAAATGCAATTTAACGATGTTTTCGAGTGACATCCGTACGTAAGGACAAAACAAAGAACTCGTTTCCTCCCCAAATAATTATAAACTGTTTTAATATGGATTCTGAAGAGGTTTTTTTCGCAGCGTCTGTGCGCACCTACGTACGTACGTATGTATGTATATATCTCGCATAACTCAAAAACGAGTAGCCTCAGAACGTTGAAATTTTGTGTATAGGGCTGCTATAACATGTACATACGCACCTCGCATTTTAGTTGCAACCAGCCGCACCAAAAGTATATAAATATATGTATATATATAATTTTGGCTGCAATCAACAGCACCAAAAGTATATATATATATCCATTCTGCTACTCGGCTGAGTGAGCTCAGTCTCTTTATTCTTATAAATTTGTAAATTGTACTTTTTTTTGCTTTAAAAATGATTGAATTATGTTGTTCTTATCTTTCGGTTAAGAGTTTTATGCTCTTAGTTAACCTGCGTGCAATAATGGTAGAATTAGCAACAATTTAAAAGTTTTTTAAATGCGGCTAAGCCTAATTTTTGTTTATGATAGCGCCTATATTTGTTTACATTTGAAGCTTAGCAGAATAGTGGATTTGTTGCCGATCTAGAGAAACTAAGCTTCGCAACGACAAAATAACATCTTTTATTATTGCGAATTAAATTATGCTTGATTCATTCTGGAATTATCATTTCAGTTATTAGCTGATTTTTGCATACAAAGTGTAATTTTAATTGTAAAAATTGTTTTTTAGTTGCTTTTTCTACTGTATTTTGTGTTTTATGTTTTTCTAAATCTTTCAATTTTTAACGAAAATATTTTGAATTTTTATGTATTTCTGCCTTACCTCGAAGTGAGAACTGAATTAATTAGTAGCGCATGCGCATTAGGTAAGCGGCGCTGAATCGTCTGTGAAAAATCTTTTCTTTTTTATTTGTTTAATTTATTTTATACATCGTTTTAGATTTATTATAGTATTTGAATAGAGCTTGTGGTAATTCTTCAGATGCTATAACTTTTGCTCACTCTGAGTCATAAAATGAATGAGATGTAACGCTGAACTAGCGCCGAAGTGTGCCTCTGGTAAATAGATCTAGTGAACTTTAAAGAGTGCATTTATTCTATTGTGGTCAAGCGCTATCGACGAAGTAGATTTTATTCAAAATTCATTGACTGTTAATTCAATATTTTTAAATGAAATGCAGGAAAATTGCGTGTAATTTAATATTCCGTACAAGGAAGTCATGTGGTGTACACATCAGATTTTTATTTAAAAAGAAATTAAAACATAGATGCACGTCTTCTTGTGCTACCAATATCAGCCACAGCTCATGGCAGTTACTGAACATAGCAGTCATACTCAAGATAAACATGGAACAGTAGTCAAAGGTTAAACAAACTAAATTATTAACCTGGCCCAGTAATTCTAACCGAAGCGTCAAAACAATATCTGGGCAGCGAATATACCGCAAAGCAGAATAATTGCAAGTATCAGAGGAGGCAGGAACTAAATGTAGCGTCCACGCGCCGGCCAGAAATACTCTTAGAATCCCAAAACATCTGTTTAAATATTAGCTACCTTATTCACATTCATTTGAAGAAACGGAAAGGAGAAGTTGAAGTAGACATCCAAATCATAATAAAATACTTGTTTAAAGTAGTATCCCTGCAAAGGTCCTCCACGAAGCAGGCATCTCTCTCTTTAGGCAGATTAGAACATAGATGCACATAGAAGCGCATTAGAACATAGAAGCACACCAGGCAGATAGTCCTGCTGGCCTTTGCCGCATTTATATAACCTAACCTAGCCTAGTCTCTGAAGACATCAAAATTATACTCCGTTCTGCAGGAAGTATAGCCTTCATTGCGTGCAGAGTATTTTAGCATATTCGGAAGATTATGCCTATAATTCTGCAGTTCTATACTACCAAAGGGGACTTGGTAACTTTTTATACTGCTGTGTTAGGTTTTATGGCACTTTAATGCATATAATATTCAGTTGTAAGTAATTAGCACAAAAAATTACGTAAATATTAACTATATTAAGTTTAAGATACAATAACAAGCCGAACAAATATTAATTTAGAAGTCAAATAACAAAAATCCGCGTTATATTTTCAAATTTTTACAGAACTAGTTTCGATGGTTTTTACCAAACCACCATCCTCAGCTGCAAAAGCGCAAATGAACGAGATAAGATATAATGATTAGATAAGATTAAAATTTCACGTTAAGGAACATGAGGCATATGTTAGAAAAAAGGAAACACAGAAGTCTTCTGTTGCCCAACATTGTTGGTCCGAAAATCACACTTTCAATTTTTCTGCTGCCAAAATTATTCATAAAACATCTTTCATTGGTGAACTGGATTTTCTAGAGGCATTTCACATTCAAAAAAATCTTTCTGTTCTAGTTAACGACCCTAATTCCAATCCATCTTTGCTTTCAGCCTTTAAAGAAATTATGTTTTAATTCTGGTTTCATCAACAGATGGCGCCAGTAGCTTGTCTCCTGTCCAGGCTTTCTCATCTTATCTTATCTAATCATTATATGTTACCTCGTTCATTTGCGCTTTTGCGGCTGATGATGGTGGTTCGGTAAAAACCATCGAAACTAGTTCTGTGAAAATTTGAAAATATAACACTGATTTTTGTTGTTTACTTCTAAATTACTATATTAAGTTTTCTTATTTACACAGCACAGGGAAGACATATTTACACATAAAGCAACATTTATCACCTTTCGAAATGTATTCAGTCGACAGCATGACACTTAATGTACCTCAATAAACTGATGAATTTTTATTGTTACGCTAGCAAAATAAACAAAATGTGCATTCAATGTATCTTAAGATCAATGGTTGTGCGTTTCTTTAACTAGGTGCTTTTGGGTCAATATTATGAGGGGCTTTTTGATAACGTTATACCTTTTCAATATCTTGAAAGACATCACTGGCACTCGATATTTCAGCAAATTTTTAAGGATACCATTCCATCATTATTCAGCATTTCTCTAGTATTGCGTATTGCCCAACATTAACAGAGCATCTTGTAATTCTCGACATTACCAGAAGCTCCTGGAATAACGAGACTGCGTCAGTATTATCAAGAGCTTCTTAAATGGCATTACTTGTTTTCAATATCATGAATTTCAGGAAGACTGCTCCTTTTAGGTCTCATAGAAACAGGTAAAAGATCTCATAGAAATAGACATAAACATATAAGAAAATATTCTCCATACAGGAAGAGACAGCATGCGCTGAAATGATTTCAGTTGCTTTAGATTACTTGAATTTCATCAATCCTATATTTCGTCAATAGCTGGTATCTAACTAACAGTACCCCGAATAAAGACAGTGAGCCTGGAATTATATGCCCACTCTAAAAGGTTTTAGATACTTAAGATACTCCCGTAATCAATTGTTAATCAATTAAACCGTGAGTCAGCATATAGTTACACGTTAAATACATCATGCGATGACAGTATTCTAGCTACAAAAATGAGATATTGTCATCGGAAAATCAGGTCTTCAAGCTGGAAAACAATATACTAGAGTGTTAAACCTTATAAGGTATTTTCCCCATCTTTTCCGCATTCGTTCGTGGTGTAATTGGAAGCATACTCGACACGTATTCGAGAGGTCTAGGGTTCGGTTCCCGGCGAGGGCACTCTAATTTTTCAGGTCTCTAACATAAAAAAAAAATGTAATGGCTATACAAGGAGCGTCCGAACTAAAACATGGTGGAAAATAATTCGTCACTACCAGGAACTGGCGACTGGGTTCCCTAATTCCCAGTCGCCTTTTAAAATGGGGAGTTCATGTAGTATGTTTTCTCTCCTTTCCGCATGCTTCCGTGGTGTAGTTGGAAGTATATTCGATTCGTATTCTAGAGGTCCGGAGTTTGAGTCCCGGCGAGAGTACTGCTCATTTTTCATGTCTCCAGCATAAGAAACCTAATGAGGCCTTGATTCATGTCAGTGTTTTTTCTGTGTGGATTATATTTCTGCACTGTTTCCACAGATATTATAGTTGTTCTTGCATCGGTGCTATTGCAAGCATTACAGTAGGTTTTCATTGCTAGAGCTTTCTGTTGCGAACAACTGGTTCCCCCACTTTCTCACAGTCAACGATGTTACGCAGCAATGTTACATTAAAATTAGTTATGGCCAGTCTTATAGCTACGCGATCATTCTGATATGTGATCTTCCTCGCTGAAATTATAATTTGCTGTTGCTCATTCAGCAACGTTGTAGGTAATGACGTAAGAATATCCCATAGATCTTATTTGAAATAAAAAATGAAGTATTAGCAAGACTTTTTACAAATGAAAAAACACGATGCAATTATTTTAAATATGACTCGATTTACACTCAATGTCAGAAATATTAACCTAGAACATAAACGTTGCTTCTTATTTTGAATCAATAAATAATTTGCTCATTTTTATACATTGTCGCGAGTTATGGGTTCACAGGGATGTCCTTAATAAATACGTACACTGCGGAAAAAATGGGACAGTTCTATATTTCCCGTTCTACTGGGCCGATTGACGAAATTCAGCTTGCGTTTTTTGTGCCTCGAAAGCGCGACTTATGATATGTAGTATATAGGATTGTTCTAATATAGGTATTTTGACACAAAGTCGGACTTTTTCAGAATTGGGACGCTAAGTTTTTTCTATGTTTCGATTCTACGACTCAAATCATGCCAAACTGCCAAGTTTTGTAAAAATCGCACTAGCAGTTTTTAAACAAGTAGCTCTCAAAATTTTAGCTCTTCAATGCTAATTGAATTTCATATATATTTATGAATGTCTCTTTTTTTATTAAACTTAACTTGATTCCTTCTTTCAGAATTCGAAATTTGGGCTTAATACAAATATAATTCGCACGTTTTCTATGATTTATTTTAAAAATTTGTTTTTTTTTATATATTTTATATAAATTTTTCGAAAAAATGTTTTTATTATAACCTATAAAATTTTTAACATCATCTTAAAGTAGATGTATTTCTAGGCACACTTGCAAACTATAGAACTCTGCTATATATAAATCTAATACATAGCCTAAGTCGCGCTTTCGAGACACGAAAAACGCACTCTGAAGTTCGTCAATCGGCCCAGTAGAACAGGAGATAAAGAACTGTCCCATTTTTTCCCGCAGTTTACGTATTGCAAAAATCAGAGTTTTTTATTCAAAATTTCTAAGATTGAAGTGATTTACACATTGAAGTGTTTTGAAATTTCGCATATTCGTTACAAGCGATAGTAACGCGAAATGTGGTTTAGGAACTTTGTTAAAATTATTTGAAAGTAGTGAACGTGACCTTTTTTCTGCTCAGACACTGAAATAAATGAAAGGAAAACAGGTTGCTATAAATTAAAACTTTCGCCGAGTGATTTATTCTTGGCGCAAACTGAAAACAAAATGCTCCAATAAGTTTTTAATTTCTCCTTAAATTTCGCCCTAAAGTTTACACATAATTTGTGTCATAGAATCGGAATATGAAAAATAAATGGTATGTTATTTCAGAAAAAGTCCGATTTTGTGTCAAAATACCTATATTAGAGCAACGCTATATATAAATATAATACCTATCCTAAGTCGCACTTTCGAGACATGAAAAACCCAAGTTCAATTTCGGCAAACGCCTGAGTAGAACGGGAGATATAGAACTGTCCCCCTTTTTTTTTCGCTGTGTACATGAACAGGAGAAACTGACACTTTATTGAAAGAAATAACAGCTCATACAGAAAAGTAAACAGCTTTATTTAGCTCAGTGAGAAAAACAGACATAAAGTAAATAAACATAGACAAAATAAGACATAAAGTAAATAAAATGGACATAAAGTAAAAGTCGCAGATCAACAAAGTCTGTTATTGAGCAAAATCTAAAGCTCAGTACAGTCGTATTATTAAATGAGAGATTTAAGTACTATATGGCTGATAGCTGAAGTACAGCCGATAGTCAAACACACACATATAGGACTGCCGAGCATTTCTGGAAGCTTCTGGGTATCTTCTAAGATGTTGCCTTGTTGATAGTAAATGTTGTCACCTAAGCCGATCAAAAGAATTTATCCCATATATTTTGTAAAACTTGTATAGGTTCAGATGTTCAATATCTGTGCCACAGTATGTGAAAGTAAGCACTTGTCAACACAAAAAAGAGGCCATAAATTTGATTAAAATAAGAATAAATAATAATATAATTTCACAAAAAAGCCCTAAATAAAGAAATAAATAAACAAGAGCAATACACATAACCCTACGAGCTCAGGAAAACGAAAATACAATCAAATAAGGATAAATATTTATCTAAACATACAAAACTATTAAAATAATTTGAAATTTACAGAAATACTCGCTATGAAATTAGATTTAGATATTCTTTTATCATTTAAATTTTCAGGTAATTTATTTAACTGTTTTGGATTATTTTGCCATTAGAGGTAATGATACATCTAATAAATGATGGTAAAATCGGAGGACGCTTAAAAATAAAGAAAGTTTCCCAGAAAGAAGCTGTTTCCAAAACGAAGGTCTTTGGATACGAATAGACATTTGGTAAGGTGCCATAAAAAGAAGATGAGAGGACGGAGCTGAGATTGCATCATCTAGGGAGCCTTCAGAAAAAGGAAATGCTGCTTCCTATTGCAGCTGAATGGAGCGCCTATTACTCTTCTTGCCATTAAGCCCCGAAGTGATCCATTACCGCAGTCATAAATAAAGCTCTCAAACTTTTAATCGCTAGAGTAAACCCATATCTCCATCGTGTCTGTTAAGGAAAGTTTGTTGCGAGTTTGTTTGTTTACCGGGAATGGGTCTGCTGTTGCCACAAAGAATTAAAAAATTTAGGTTAAATTTATTTATTATTATTTTGTTTTTTGTTTAAACCTCAGATTTATCTTTAGAATAGTTAGAATAAATACGCAGGACGAAAATTAAGGATTAAGGATGAAAATTAAGGAAATTCTGTCGCAGGATATAAATTAAAATTATTATAATAGAACGCTAATTTTTGCTGTGCTGATACTCCGTAAACTAGAATATAATCGACGTGTTTAAAAATAAAGTGAAGTAAAACACTTTATTGCTGGGATTTGCTTAACATCATTTTTTTAATTGTTCGGAGTAAATCTGCAATTAATAGTTTGTATCAGGAGTTCCTTATAAAGTATTTCTTCCCCCTTCTTTGCATGCCTTCGTGGTGTAGTGGTCAGCACGCTCGACGCGCAATCGAGAGGTCTGTGGTTCAATTCTCAGCGAAAGCGTTGCTCATTTTTCGTTCTTCTGCTTCCAAAAATTCTTAATGACACTTCAAATGGCGCCCGAACTAAACGGTGGTGGATGATGACTCTCCACGACCAAGATTTGGTGATTGAGGCCTCTAATCCCCAATCGACCTTTAAAAAGAAGGAGTATATAAGGTATTTCTCCCGCCTTCTTCGCATGTCTTCGTGGTGTAGTGCTCAGCACCCTTGACACGTAACCGAGACGTCCGTGTCAGCAGCCCGGCGAAGGCGTTGCTCATTTCTCATCACTCCTGCTTCCGAAATAACCTAATGTCTCTACATCGTGACCCTTTTCAAAGAGTAATTTTCTTCATTAAGCCCCCTTAAATTTTTCCCTGTAATATAGAGCAACAATAATCATATTGCAGATAATTAATTGCACATGCTCTTATATAGTTTAAAGATAATAATTAATTTAAAAATATACATAAAAATGCTTTTAAAAATGGTTTACTAGATTTATGTTTTATTTTTTTTATTATTATTTTAAATTTTACAAATATAAATAAGGTTTCAGAAACAAAGTCCCAAATTCTAATTACCTAAAATTTCAAAAATTTGTTTTCTGTACGAAGTAAGGAAAGTATTGCTATCGCGAAACATTTTGGATGCCATTTTTCAAAGAAAGTATTCATATTAACCGCTCTCGAATCCCTTTGAAGGATTAAAGCTGATTTTATTCCACTCTTCCAGCGTCCACCCATTGTTTTGGGATGACACTTATAAAGAGCTTGTTTTAAACGTCCAAGTGGCACAGTAATCTATAAGAGACACATCAAGGCACTTCGTGGGATGCATTTTTCAAAGAAAGTATTCATATTAACCGCTCTCGAATCCCTTTGAAGGATTAAAGCTGATTTTATTCCACTCTTCCAGCGTCCACCCATTGTTTTGGGATGACACTTATAAAGAGCTTGTTTTAAACGTCCAAGTGGCACAGTAATCTATAAGAGACACATCAAGGCACTTCGTGGGATGCATTTTTCAAAGAAAGTATTCATATTAACCGCTCTCGAATCCCTTTGAAGGATTAAAGCTGATTTTATTCCACTCTTCCAGCGTCCACCCATTGTTTTGGGATGACACTTATAAAGAGCTTGTTTTAAACGTCCAAGTGGCACAGTAATCTATAAGAGACACATCAAGGCACTTCGTGGGATGCATTTTTCAAAGAAAGTATTCATATTAACCGCTCTCGAATCCCTTTGAAGGATTAAAGCTGATTTTATTCCACTCTTCCAGCGTCCACCCATTGTTTTGGGATGACACTTATAAAGAGCTTGTTTTAAACGTCCAAGTGGCACAGTAATCTATAAGAGACACATCAAGGCACTTCGTGGGATGCATTTTTCAAAGAAAGTATTCATATTAACCGCTCTCGAATCCCTTTGAAGGATTAAAGCTGATTTTATTCCACTCTTCCAGCGTCCACCCATTGTTTTGGGATGACACTTATAAAGAGCTTGTTTTAAACGTCCAAGTGGCACAGTAATCTATAAGAGACACATCAAGGCACTTCGTGGGATGCATTTTTCAAAGAAAGTATTCATATTAACCGCTCTCGAATCCCTTTGAAGGATTAAAGCTGATTTTATTCCACTCTTCCAGCGTCCACCCATTGTTTTGGGATGACACTTATAAAGAGCTTGTTTTAAACGTCCAAGTGGCACAACACATCAAGGACTTCGTGGGATGCATTTTTCAAAGAAAGTATTCATATTAACCGCTCTCGAATCCCTTTGAAGGATTAAAGCTGATTTTATTCCACTCTTCCAGCGTCCACCCATTGTTTTGGGATGACACTTATAAAGAGCTTGTTTTAAACGTCCAAGTGGCACAGTAATCTATAAGAGACACATCAAGGCACTTCGTGGGATGCATTAGCTTCAAATGCGGTTTCATTTCATTTTTTTCAAAAAATAAAGCGATGGATTTAGAGGTATGGTTTGGAACATTATCATCATGGAACGTAATACAGAGAAGATTGTTTGGAAAAAGAGATGGATTTTCGTTCTTAAAAATAAATGTTAAAACATATTTCTAATAGTAATAGAATCAATTTTGACATTTTTTTTACTTTCCTTACTTTAAGTTTTCCGTTATAAGAAAATCCAGTAACAACCATAAAGTCTTTAGGAAAATTTTCTTGTTTTTTTTTCTAAACTAACATATTAAGTGTTTTTCTCCTCTTTTATGATAGTAAATCGATCGTTTTCTATTACAATCAGACAAGCATACTGAAGCCTCATCAATTGTAACTATATATATATCCATTTTTACACCTGCCAAATAATTTTCATGCAAAAATCTGCGCATAGTCTTACGCCGAGAAACATGTTTCGGTGTTAGGCGATGAATATGATATTCTTTTGTTTTGCAGCTTTAAATCAGATTTTATAATTTTGTTCTCAGTTCCTGCAGAGATATTTAAAGATTTTGCAACAGCCCTTTGGGGGCTGCATTTTCCTTTACAACATGATATGTGACTTTAGATTGAATAAGAGCCGTGCATACCTTTGTTGGGTATTTCCTTTGATATTAATTAAGCCACTTATTTTACGTCTAGAAATGTTAAATCACATTGTGAGAACGTAAATTTCTCACTCCATGCAGTTCATCTTCATCGTAACTTTAATCGAAATCGGAGAACTACCGCGTGTGTAAATACTGAAAAAACTAGTTTTTCCTCCCTTTCTGATGACGACGTTTCGAGCGAGTGTGTGGGGACTCGGCCTCACACATGTCGTCCTCCTGTGATAGTATCGTTTTGGTTGGATGAAAAAGAAGGAACGGAGATAGCCTGAAAAATTGCTCGAAGTAACTGAAAATGTTTGGGTAAAAATTAATCTATCTTGATGCCGTGCTAAAATTTAAACCATCCTCGAGCAAATTATTAATATGTGTTTCATCTCCTGAAAGTGCCGACATTTAGTCATCAATCATCGCCTCGCCGAAATTACCATGTGCTGAACGAAAAATATGTATGAAACAAATAGCTGTACGCGTGAAAACCTCCATCTGCAATTTGTGTAGTATACTTGAAAGTAGTTACAGTGCACGGGGTGAACGATGTTTAAAGATTAGAAAGTTGTGTTCGTTTTCAATGTAATGCGCCGAGATACCGTTCCTGTTTAGCTTCTCACGTTTTGGGAGATACCGTTCCATGTTTAGCTTCTCACGTTTTGCGTTCTAAGTTAATGTATTATGCTATTTTTGTGTACTATGTAATCTGTGTTATATATGTTTAATCAAGAGAAGGTTTTTGATAAAATAAATGTGAGATTAAAAGAAAAGTTGTCTCCGCAAGTCTCATGCATGTGTGTTATTGGGCAAGTGAAACATTTTATTATTCTTGATATTAAATTCCAACGTTATGTGCAAAACGTAATTTTAGGCCAGCATATATAACATTCGTTTTTGAAACTTGTAGTGTCTAATTTATTCAATGAGTCATACTTCAACACCACACACATCACACATTATTAGTTTCACATCTCTTTTTAATAATTGAATAATTAAATTGAATAATTTTTAATAATTGAATTGAATAATTCTTTTTAATAATTGATTCTTTCTATTCGGATAACGCAGAAATATAGCCTTCGATCAATTGTTTATTTTTCAGCGACGTTTTAGAGAAAAGAATATTTTTAATGCTGCTAATCATAACTAAACCTTATTCCAGTTTGATGCCAGTCACATTTATATATTAAAACTAATATTTAAAATCATGGGTAAAATCAAAAGCGTTTCAAAAATCTGTAAACACCTTCTTCACTTTACCTTCCTCAACCAAATTTTTTGGCGGCGAGCTAAATGCAAACAGCAGAATTACAAAATAAAGTGAACCACCATCCTTAGTCGCCATTTATTCTTTTCTAAACTTTGAAACATGATTATTATTTATTCTTTAAAATAGTTTATTTATATTCTGGTGAAAGTCTATGAAACGTTGAAGTATTGAAAAGTAAAAATAATAAGATTATAAGATAATTAAAATAAAACTTCGTAACTGAATCCTCTATCACCGATTTGGTTTTCTTGAAAATGTCTCATATGTTTACATATGCAGTGACAACACAATAAAAATAATATTCCTCATTATCATTTTAAAAATTTGACAAAAATGTAGTTCCTCCATCGAGAGCTAACTTGTTGTTGGAAGCGTGTTAGGAAAGTTCGATATTTGTATTCCAATTTTAAAGGAGAAAGGAATATTTCTAAGATTCCTATCTGCCATGTAAACATTGACATTCTTCCTTTATTATTTACTGGGAAATTTCTGATCCCCCATTTTTTCCAGGAATTTGAGATTTAGTTTGCTGAATTTTCACAGTTTATAAAAAATTTCGATTATTTTAACTGTCGTAGAACTACTAAAAATGGATTTTTAATCAAACGACTTAACACTTCATTGTTGGCAAATCTTTAAATTTACGTTATGATGATATCGGATTTTTAAATTTAAACGAAATTCAAACGAATCAAAATGTAGGTTCTTTTAAGGTTAAGACTGAATTCGTAGAAAAAGAAAAAAATCCCTGAATATCCTCACATTTAATATTATTGTTGAAGTTATATATTATTACAAATTTTGTATATATGTAAATAATTTTAGCTTAATTCTACGTGAGTTATAGAATCTCTTGTATAATGTAATATGAAGGGTCTCAAGGGTTACAACCGAAAACATCGCGGCAAAAACATGGCAGACAAAAACGTCGCGGAGAAAACAACGCAAGGTGAAAAATTCGCCATACAAAACATCGTGGGAGAAAAGAAAGCAACGAGAAAACATCGTGGTACAAAATATCGTGGTCGAAAATAAAACGGTTCAAAAACTTCGCAATGTAAAAACATCGTCCTCGAAAATATGGTGGTAAAAAATAAAGTATCTACAAATCATCGCATGACGATAACATTGTACACTTGCATTTTTCAAATCCCATACTGACATATTATGTAACTAACTTCTTAGAAATCAACAACAAAAAATTGATTGCATTCTATATATGAAAATATTAACCAGACTTTGCGAATTAACGGAAACAAAACAAAATGTTATTTTCATTAAAACAGTATCAGATTAGCAAATGTGAAAGAAAATAATTTGATAATTAGGCAGGCAATTTTTATATTGCTTGCATGCAGTTAAACATGCCTCATGCAGTTATTTATCTTGCTTTTTTCCAGCATGTTTAGACTATATTCTTCATAACAATTATCAGAGCAACTTAAAAGTTTAAAAAAGTTTAACCATTGTTAATTAACTATATAAATTTAAATTCTATTACGTTCTATCTGTTGCATTAACTTTCTACTCATTTTTAATTTTTGAATGCTTAATTTTCCTTCTTACTATTGCAACACAAATTTATTAGTTCACTCAAAAATATGAAATACAGAATTAAAAGAATGGCTCTTTCCTTCCTTACGTTCCTAAATCATTATGCGACCAAGCTTTTAAAACCCGAAAACGCAAGGTCTACGATATTATCGTCACACGATGATTTGTAGGTACTTTATTTTTTTACTATGATATTTTCGATGAAGATGTTTTTACACTGCGAAGTTTTTGAACTGTTTTATTTTCGATCACGATGTTTTAGAACTGTAATATTTTCTTTTTGCTTTCTTTTCTCCAACGATATTTTGTACCATGACGTTTTCGCGTTGCGTAGTTTTCTCCGCGATGTTTTTGCCTCGTTGTTTTCGGCTAACACCGGTCTCAAGACAGTGAAACTTCGCTGGAAAAATAATGTTAAAGGAGCAAATCCATTTAATACTGAGGTAAATGGCTATCTCGAAAGTGCCTTGCTGGCAGTGGCTTCGGGACTAATTTTTGTAGCCAAATTTTACAAGAAATTGCCACAAAGCCGTTTGGCGGCATTTTGATCTGATTCCTGTATAACTGTAACTGATCCTCTAACTATGCAAACTCTAAGCATATTCGGCGATATGTATCTGTAACAGCGTATACCTTCCAGCAATTTCGAGAAATCGAAGGTACTGGTTTCTCGGTTGACTGGGGGAAACTGTGTGAGACCAGACAGAGTACAGTTCTTAGTTTTAAGTTACGAGTTAAAGTGTTGAGAGATCTCCGTGCAGGCTTCGCTCTTTAGATGCCCCTTGCATGGTGCTATGTTTAATGTCACTAATAATTTGAAGTGGTAACTATTGATTGTGCTCTGTGATACTGAGAAGAGCATTACGAGTATTTTTGTTTAAAGTTCCAGCGTAGCGATACGTTTCTTTTAAGAAAATTAAATTTTATCGAGCTATCATACACTCACGTTTGTGAAAATTGCATCACCATGAAGGACTTACGCGAGTGAGCTGAAATTTTCAGGAAATGCAAAGTAGCGCATGATATGCAAATGATTAGAATTGCAAATCCGTAGCGCATGCGTATGCTGAGCAGCGCCCTCTGAACGGCTGATGGATCCGAATAAATAGACGGCTGTATCGAGGCGTGTATGGTTATCGGTGGTTATCTGCTAGTGGTAAACGTTAACTCAATCTGTACTTATGCCTTCTGTACTTATGTACTTATGCCTTCTGTACTATGCTCAATCTGTACTTATGTACACGATGGAACAATAGACCATTATCTGTTTCACTGTGAAATTACTAAAGAATTTCATCTGAAACCGTATAATGCAACATCTGCTCCTCTTTGGTTCAAGCAATTTAAGAAAAGTAATATACTTCGTAAAAAATTGCAGTCACTTTTAACTTATCTATCTTTAAATTGTGACAATCTCAAAGCGCCATAAATATTTACATAGCTTACTCCCTCCCACTTGGGAACTTCTGTAAACTAAGGATTCATACTTTCTCAAAACTTCGTGTAATATGAAATCATCATGATTTTCCTGAATTTATTAATGTAGAAAATTTAATTATCCTGATTACGTCCTCTCTAATTTTACTGTCTTCATAATTGTACATGTTTATATGTCAATTATCTTGACTTCAATTAATTACTACTCAAATATTTTTAATTTAAAGACTACGACTCAAGGACTGTTCTTTTCATATATTCAAGACATACTTTTCTGCTCAAGGATTGTTTACCTTTTACCTTTTACTTATCTCTACAGTTACAGACTACTAAATTATTTCTAGACTGATTTAATTTTTTTCTATATTTAGTGTTTTTCTCATTCTTTTTTTTAATTTGGCTTATATATTTCTAAATTATATTTGTCTAAATTCTTTAAAATGTATAATGATATTTTATAGTATATAATTTGGTTATTCTTCAAAATTAATATATAAAAATCTGTAAACATAAATTTTTCAACACATGTAACAATTCTCTTAATATTTTTGTTATGAACTTTATTGGAAACAGCCTCTGTATGTCATATGTATATTTGTATATTCATTGTAACTCTGTAAAATTTTATTTCAAATAAATGCCGCTGATAGCGGATGGTGGATAGTTTCCATCAATAGAGCACAAAAGCTGAAAGTCGAAAAGATGGTGCAGCTGCTCTATTGATGGTCTCCTGTCTCCTGTACTTATGCCTCGTCGACGAAAGAGAGCGAGATTTGAACAACTTACAGAGTTTGAACGAGGGAGAATCATCGGCCTTCGTGAAGCTGGATTGTCGTATCGTGCAGTAGCCTCTCGTGTGCAGCGTAACAGCAGCACAGTGATGCGCGTTTGGAAGCAGTGGACGGACGAGTGTCGGACAACTCGGAAATCCGGGAGTGGACCCCGAAATGTGACGTCAGCTCGCGATGATAGACACCTGGTCCGCATGGCGCGGACGGACCGTACAGCTTCCTCTAGACAATTGGCAGCACTGTGGTCAATAGCTACAGGTGTTTCATTGTGTGCTTCATCAATTCGTAGACGTCTGCTGCAGTGTGGACTGCGCGCACGGACTCCTTTATACAGGATCCCCCTAACGCACGACCATCGCCGCCTGCGGCTACAATGGGCCAATCAGCATAGAGACTGGCGTGCTGATTGGCAGCATGTCGTGTTTTCTGACGAATCCCGCTTTAATTTGTGGTACCATGATGGCCGCATTCGTGTCAGACGCTATGCCGGTGAACGCCACCTTCCGGAGTGCATTATCGAACGCCACAGTGGACGAACACCCGGAGTTATGGTCTGGGGCGCCATAGCATATCATAGACGATCTCAATTGCTACGAATTGTGGGCAATCTGAACAGCAACCGGTATATCCGTGAAGTTCTACAGCCCGAAGCTGTTCCCTTCCTTCAAAGCTTGCCAGGCGCTGTATTTCAACAGGACAATGCCCGCCCTCATACTGCTCGGATTGTTAAATCCTTCTTTGCAGCGCAGCAGGTACAGCTTCTTCCTTGGCCTGCGTGTTCCCCGGATATGTCGCCAATTGAACATGTGTGGGATGTCATTGGTCGGCGTCTTGCTCGTGATCCTCGTCCTGTTGCGTCTGCAGACGAACTTTGGGTACGCGTACAAACGATATGGAATGCTCTTCCTCAGTCAGACATTCAAACTTTGTTTGACTCCATGCCACGTCGTGTAGCAGCACTTATTGCGGCGCGTGGTGGCCACACAAAATACTGATTCTGATCTCTTGTTCTTGTTTGTTTGCTTTGAACATTTAATCATTTATTTGTACCACTACCACTCAACTGTGTATTAAATTGCATTCAATTATGACGATTCCTTCTTGGTGTTGCAATTTTCACAAACGTGAGTGTAGATTCTGCGTGTATTCAATCCATTACGAATCCGTACGCACGTAACGATATTTAACATTTAAATATATTCATTAATGGAAGCACATTAGAAGACAAATCATTTAAGGCTATTTATGCCCTTAATATATAGCAAAGTACTGAGTGAAAATATAAAAATGGAAAACTGTATAGGATAAGCATAAAAAAGGAAAATTATGTAAGGAAACTGTGTAGTGAAATTATATAGGGAAAACTATTTAAAGAAACTATACAGAGAATATATGCATACAGGGAAAATTGTTTAAGAAACTATGAAAAAAATTATAGACGGTATTCGACAAAAATGGCTACGGTCTTTAGATTTTAGATATATTTTGGAGCAACAAAAGGATCCTGCAAGAAACTGTGAGCTGCAGCTGCGGATGAAAAGGCAGTTGACCTACAATCATGAAAAAGAAAATTCTCTTGATTTATTAAAAATTCGATGTTTAATCATTCATGCTATTTCTGTGACAAACTATTAAAAAACAAAGGTTTGTTTCTTTAGATTCTAACTAAACATGGTAATAATTATGCCTTCTTTCTTTATATTTCATTTAATATTTTGTACTTTATTTTGGAAATAGTTCTACTACGCTTAGAAAAATACTTTTGTCGCATTTTCATGTCATTTCCTTTTTTTTTTTTTCAAATTCAGAACGTAAGTACTTCTTTATATGTGTATTTTCTCCTTTGCGGTAGTTTTTAGATTTTTTTAGTTAATTGAAGTAAAGATTGCTTCTTAAATTTTTTAAATTCCATTTGTGTTAATTTTCATCATGGTACAGACGTGAGAATAAAAAGCATCTTAAATTTTATAAATACACTTGAGAATTCTATTGTTCACATACAAAATCAGAAATTTGTATATCTGAATTTCTGATAACACAACTTGCAATAAAAAAAGGAGTATTTTAAAGATTCTGTAAAATAAACTAGTGTAAAATATTTTTCCTCTTTGTGAAAATATACAAGTTCACAGAGATCTCCTTTTAACTACTCCAGACGAGTAAAAAGAAACTGAAACTTTACTGAAAAAGATAATAGCTAATACAGCAAGATAAGCAGGGAATAGCCTAACGGGAAAATGATATACAAGGCAAACTCTCATTGTGAGAAATATTACAGGGTCCTATAAATACTCATAAAGTAAATATAAAGCATTAATTACTGAGCAAAGAGCCAATATAAGCGTACGACTCTGAGTTCAGTAACTGAAATAACTGACTGTCAACCATTCATAATTTCTTTTTGTTAGGACTGCTTAACAGGGAAAGTAAACACTTTGGGAAACCTCGAAAAACATGTTTCCTAATATTCCGAAAATGCGCTTCTCGGAAACTTCTTGAATGTTGCCAAGTTGGCGAAAAGTCTAAAACGTTCGTTAAGGCCAGGTAAATGGGTTTCTGCTTATATTTCATGCAGTTTAAAAGCATCGGCTAAGAGTTAAAAAAATCTGCAATATGATACACAGTAAACAAACACTTAATGCAATTTGTTGCCAGATATGCAACAAAACAAAGCCAAAACAAAAACAATTCGTTACTGGGAAACACAACGAAATTGTCAAAAATTCCATTAAACAAAAGCACATAGCGAAATTATTGCATAAAATATGTTAAATAGATAAATAAATAAAAACATAACCCTAGAAAAATACATGGAACCTAAATTAAGAACCAAACATAAAAGAATATTTAAAAAAAATTAACGTTAATACTTTATGTCTCGTTTTCCAAGAGAGCAGGAAAATTAAAAAAATCTGAAAGGTTTCAGATTTTAAATTACGTCCAATGAGGGCGTCTTTTAACGATTTGTGTATTACCTTTATTTATTAAATATCATGTTCTTCGCAATTAAACCATAAAATTCAGTTCAACAACAATATCGCAAAATAATTTTAAAATGAGTATATCTTTAGAATTTCCGATACACAGTTCCGCTCGCTTACGATGAAGAGGTTTTTCTCCTCGTAGAGTGTTGCCACTGCTCGCGTTAAAATCGTTTGAGTTTGTTCATCAAAAATTCTTTAAAGTTTTACAAAATATGAAATAGGTAATAAAACAAATTCCAAATTTTGGCATTGGATGGCTCTAGGTACCGTTGTTTTATCACATTTCGAGAAATGTACATATATTTATGCAGATTCTTCATTATTTAATTTCTTTAAATATAATACAGCGCTGCAAGATTTGATGGCAACAGTTTGAAAAGTGATTCAGACTTTTAATCAAAAACAAAATCGCAAAACGAAAACAACAGTCCTTCAGGGACAAAGCTCCATTCGACTAATAAATATTGAATATTTACTTTCTCCAATTATTTTCAAAATTTTTAAATATAAAATTGAAATGTTACTGAATTAAAGAATGAAATAGCTGATGACTGAAGTTTATTAATATAAGAAAAAACGTGAAATAACTAAATGGATTTCAATTCCATAATTTTCAAATCACTTAATTCTACTGACAGCGAATACTATTTAATGGGGTAAATGAGCAATTTCGAAATGACTTTAGAATAAGCTCAGCAATGGCTTAAATTACGTAGCAACTATACTCAAAATTTTAATCAGCAATCAATCCGCGTTTGGTATCTTTAATGTCTCCATTAATTGTTAAGGCAAAAATGTATCATTATCTTTAAAGTGGACTATTAGAGAATTATCCTTGTATAGCAATTATACAAGTAAACATAATTAATCGCTTTACGATTGAATGCCCCAACAGGGCACAATGATTGAAACGGGGTACTTAAGTAATAACTATCCGTATATTTCAGCGAGCGGTGTAGAATGGACGGTCAATCAGAAAATTACGAATGATTTAATTTTCAAGTAAATCCGTATATATGAACTAGAAATGCGTTACACATGTAAGGTAATTTCTGACAGCTTTGGATTTTATGAGTGAATTTATAGAAATAATTCAGAATAATTAGTATTAATAATATATTTATGAATTAAAAACAATTTAGCTGCTATTTCTGCAAAATGAAAATGATAATTCGTGTACTCAAATAAAAATATTAGTAAAGTGGTTTTTATTATTCACAAAATGGAATTGTATAATAGGGATATAATGGGATAAATTTAATCTTTAATGCTTTGAGACAGGTTATATGTAATGTATTTTCTTTGTTGTATGCTACTCTTATCATCATTATTACTATCGACGATCTCAAAGGACGCATCTAAGTTAAAAACGTAAAAACAGATTAGATTATATTGGATTATTTATATTACGCTAAATTACTCGAGAGCTAACTGCCTAAGAGGAGGAATTTCTAAGTAACCTGCCTCGTATTCGCTTTACGCACGGGGCAGTCTACAATAACTCCCATGCCGCTTTCCATTTCGGTGGTATTTAGTATGGGTAGAATTGCTTTATGTACACTGGTGTGCAAAAATTAAGGACGAAGTCGAAAAATTAGCATATCAGCTGAACGAAGAGGCAGAGCGGACAGAAAGACCAATCAGGAGATTAAGTAAGGTGATGTACGGTAGCACATGCGCAAATATGCAGGTAGACGTAATGGGGGAGTGCCTGAGTAGTATAAAGCATGTTGTCGGTGTAAGATCAGTATTTCTGGCAAAGAGATTGCACGCCGTATAGCAGTTAAAATCACACCGAGTTGCTGCCTCAGCGAGAAATGGCGCATAATCAATCTGTCAGACGACATCTGGATGCTTTTACCCGAGGTCGAATCATTGGGAAGTTGGAGGAAGGCCGCAGTGTGACAAGTGTGGCTGCAGACCTCGGAATTGCTCACAGCATCGTTTCACGACTTTGGAGACAATTTCAAACTACAGGAAACTACAGGGGGTTTAGTAGTGGTCGTCCACGAGGAACCACACCCGCAGATGACCGGTATATTGCCTTACAGGCCAGAAGAAACAGGCGGCAGACAGCGGGAGAAATCGCTAGACACACGACACAGGCGACTCGACGACCGATATCGCGTTTTACCGTGGCCAGAAGACTGCACGGTGGTGGTCTGTTTGCACGACGCCCTGTACGGTGTGTACCTCTAACGCCTGCCCATCGGAGAAGGCGTTCTCTGTGGTGCCGGGAACACCGGAATTGGAGAGACAATGAATGGGGACGAGTACTCTTTACAGATGAGAGCAGATTTAGTCTGAGTTGCGATTCCAGACACATACACATCTGGACAGAGCGGGGAAGCCGCAATCATCCCTCGAACATCATTCAAAGGGACAGGTACGGAGGTGGCTTAGTAGTCGTACGGAGGTGGCTTAGTAGTCGTCATGCTTAGTAGTCGTACAGACCTTCACATCTTCGACGTAGGTTCAGTCAACGAGACCCGTTATTGTAAAGAGATTCTTCTTCCATATGTGCGTCTTT
Organism: Stegodyphus mimosarum; assembly: GCA_000611955.2. Taxonomy (NCBI): domain Eukaryota; kingdom Metazoa; phylum Arthropoda; class Arachnida; order Araneae; family Eresidae; genus Stegodyphus; species Stegodyphus mimosarum. The sequence goes on from KK120823.1 coordinate 192,479, forward strand.
TTAGAGGCGCTATGGGTCCGCAGTTCTTTTTCATGGACGACAATGCACCATGTCATCGCACGGTAACTGCCGAACAGCTCTTAGAGAGTGAGGATATTGAACGTATGGATTGGCCGGCACGATCTCCGGATCTCCATCTCATCGAGCATGTATGGGATTTTCTAGGCAGACGCTTGAATCACAGGGATGTTTCGGCCTTCAGTCGAATTGCGCTCCATGCTACTTTTTCAATAAAGCTTCTTTTTATCCCTCTGATTTCTCTTTTAGTAAGTGTAGCTTACATTACTCATGTCCTTACGTATTGGGGATCTTACGGTATTAAATGTGTTGATTTGGGAAGCTTTTGTACAAAGTTATATAGAAAAAACCGTCTCGTCCTTAATTTTTGCACACCAGTGTATTTAGTATGGGTAGAATTGCTTGCTTTTAGTATGGGTAGAATTGTTTTTAATGTAAGCTTATGTTTTTGTAGCCAAAAAGTGAATGTATAAAGCTGTTTTAACTAAAGCCCCATAGGAACATCACACGTAAAACTATGATTTGAAACCTGCAAGGTGAAGACAAGGTGCGCAGGTAGTAGGGGAGACCATAGCCTCACAGTGAACAGGAAAAGCCTAACCTCAATGAAGAGTGAAAATGACATCCGGGGGATTGAAATTGGAATTAAATATAATCACACAAGGTATGAAATAAAATAAGCAGTATTAACAAAGCAGAGTTAAAACTACAACAGCAAGCAGGGATTTTGCGTTGAATCACTTTTCAGATTGTTGCCACCAAATATTATCGCCCTGTACTATATTTAAAAAAAAATTAAATAATGAAGAATTTGCATGAATGTGTGGCATGTTTTTCGCATTGTGAAAAACAACGGTGTCTAGAGATACCAAATTCCGAATAATGTAGTCCTCCACCCGAATATGGACATCTGGAAGCCCGAAATTTGAATTTCGAATTTTTTTATTGTGTATTTCATATTTTGCAAAACTTTAACTAATTTTTGATTAATAAACTCAACTATTTCAAAGCGAGAAATGGCAAAACTGAACAAAAAAAGACATTTTTATATCTGTCTATCGGCATTTCTAAAGATAGATTGTTTCTTAAATATTTTTAGCCCAAATACTCGCGAAACGTGTGTGTAAATGAAAAACAAAAGCCCCTTTCGGCGTAATATAAAATTTCAAATCTCTCAGATTTTTAGTCCAAATTGGCTTTAAATCCAAAAAGCTATTAGTCTCAAAACGGCATTTTGCGTCATTTAACTTTCTGTGTTGGTTCACTTTCAAGTTGTTGTCACCAAATATTATCGCCATGTATTATATTTAAAGAAACTAAATAATGAATAATCTGCATGAATGTTTAAATGTTTCTCGCATTGTGAAAAAACAACGATACCCAGAGCCATCAAATTTTGAATAACGTAGCTCTCTAACCGAAGCTCGAATTTTGTCAATTATATCAAACAGAAATACTATTAATGTACGAAATGTGCATCTTCTCTACCTGCAACGCTGAAAAATGACGTCACGAGGGATTGATATTTAGGCAGGAAGTGGCTGTAAAAAAATGCTTCGAGATACTGAGCATCTTTCATGTTATTCTGCCTCTGTTTGCTTTTATGATGGATTCGATTCTTGTTGGATACTCCAACGCTCTCGGTTCTTGGCATTTTTTCTGGATAAAATACCAGGTTCTTAAAAGACGAAACTATATTTTTGCTATACTCCGACACGAGAATTACACTATGTGTATAGCTACTTATATTCTCTCTAAGGAGAGGATTCTTTTAAGAACATGGTATTTTGCCCAGAAAAATTACTACAAAAAACAGGAAGAGAAGATAGCCAAATTATAATATTGAGTTGCAAGCATAAATTGATAAATTAAAGTTAGTAATTTTGACCTTTTTTTAATCTTACATATTTTTAATCTATCTACCAATAAGTATTTGTACACCCATTTTCAAATGCCAATATCTGCTGTCCAAATGTACGTCCCTCCCTCTGCCATTAAATATCGTGTGGGAAACAACTTTGGCATCAGTTGCATACAAGATACCACGAAGTGCATTTCTGATTTCGAGATAGGAGTAATTGTCTGGTGTCATAGAAATGGCCTACCGTGAAAGGGCATATCTAGCAAGCTGAATTACCCAAACTCGACAGTAGCCTTATAAGGTACTTCTTCCAGATTCTTCGCGTGCCTTCGTGGTGTAGTGGTCAGCACGCTCGGCGCGTAATCGAGAAGTCCGTAGTTCGAATCCCGGCGAGGGCGTTGCTCATTTTTACTCTCTCCCGCTTTCAAAAATACCTAATGTCTCTAATTAATGTCTACAGCCTATGTGATTGAAAAGGGAAAGGTGAGCGGTCATTATCGGAATGTGCCTCGAGTCAACAGACCCACGAAACTGGGAGACAGGGACCTATGGGTTCTGCCCAGAGAAATTCGGAAGAACCACAGCCAGCCGATAGCCCACATTCTCCTTGGTCTTCCTGGTCGTGCTGCCGCCCATAAGCCTTTGATCAAAACTTTCAACCGCACTGCTTGGTTACTGCGGTGCAAAGCACGTATACAGTGGACCGTAAATCAGTTCAAACGGATTCTCTGGAGCGATGAATCATGGTTCACTCTCTACTGTTTGGATGGCATTGTCTGGGTCTATCTTGTGCCTTGGAAAACGCGTCTTGTCAGAATGCATTATGGCTGCAGTAAAGCTTGGCGGAGGGTGAATTAAGGTCTGGAGGTGTTTCGCGATTGGAACCTTGGTCCAAATTCATGATAAGCTCAACGCTGTCGCCGATTGAGCTAATTTGGATGACAGCATGCTTCTAATGTTGTGGCAGGTTTACAGGTTGGACCCATGTTTCTTTCATGATGACACAGTCAGCTATCATGCTGCGAGGTACACCATGGATTGGTCTGGCGATAATGTGTTTAACCGAATGGACTGTCTTAGCAATAGCCAAGACCTTAACGCTATCGAGAATCTCTGGGACGAGTTGGATCGCCGAATTAAGGCGTCTAACAACTGCGCAACATCGGTGAAGAAACTTAAATGTCTTCTCCAAGCCAAGTGGAAGAAAATACCAATAGCTGTCATACAATGGTTTATGGAAAGACTGCCCGGAGTAACCATCCGGCTGTAACTATATATTACATTAAAAAGTAAAAAAGGGTTAAACAGAATCGGTAATAATTTCAAAAAACATTTGTACCATTTATATGTTTTAAGCAATATTTCTCCCGAATTGAGTAACAAGTGTTACTAAGTTTTATAGCTACAATAATTTAAACTCTTCAGTTTTCAAGGATTTCCTCTTTATTAAGTTTTATAATTATAATAGATTATAACTTACGTTCTCCAAGGGGATAATCTCTTTTAATAATTTAATTAAAATTTATATATATATTGCCTTCAAATGGCTCAGTTAGACAAGAAATATATATTTGAAATTTCAAATTCTTAAAAAATGTTCAATGGCAACATACCACAAAGAAATGCCAGTTTACCAGCCTGCGTGAATGACAAATGGAATTTGTATACCTCCTTTGGTAAACATTCTAAAGGAAAATGCAAAATATTTAAGAACATTTGGAAAAAGTTCCAAAGGTTCCCCTCTGGGAATCCTATACCAAACTGTATAAAAGGTAGATGTTCCAGCAGCATAAAATTAGGTACCTATAACATATATGTGACAAAAGTGGAAAATGTGAATTATAAAAATGTTTCAGATGTCATATTCCTATGTTTTAATGCTCCCACATAGGGTCGTGTGGGAAACCGTTTTATTCCAATGTCAAATCTATATTCCTTCCGTAATTTTGATTCTTGAAATTCAATTGCAATTTGCTTAAGCTCTTAGGTTTTGCATATTAATATTAATATTATTTAAATATACTCAGTAGATGTTACATACGAATAGTGAATCGATGTTGTATACATACACTGAACTGATAATTACATGTGATATTTTAAGGCGTAGTCGTGATGGCTGAGTGGAAAAGGCAGGAAGAAGACGTTGAGAAAACTAAGTTCGGTGAACCACCATTTTTATTGTTAGGCACATCAAAATTATTTCTTTTGTAGATAATATGCTTTTTGATCATAAGCAATTACAATAATTTTTATATACACAGGTTAATAGGTGCGATGTTGTCTTAGACAGGAAAGCATAGCAGACGGTTGCATGGCAGAAGTTATTAAAGAAATAAGTGTCGTAATTGCTTACGACGCAGTATTTATACTAGGTAGATGCTAAAGTACAGCTAAACTGCAATTGGTAAATTTTAGTTTTTAGTTCTCTTTAGAAGCAGCGTTATGTAACATGGAAAGATCTCGAATTTGGGAGAAAAGATGAACTTAGGGGAAGGACATTAAATTTAGAGTAGTCAGTTTTAAGTTCGTCAATTATCGTATTTTATTATATACATATTAGTTGATAATATTTTGCGCCTACTATTACACAAACACGTTTTTCTGCGAGCTAATTTTAGATGAGTTACTTTATTACTGAGCGAGAAACAAACAAACAAATCCAAAATTGTTATGAAATCTACATTAACCTCAAACAACTTCGGGAAATCTAGGATAAATAAACACAATAAATCTATGGTGAAAAAAACATGTAAATAACATTGGTATAAATACGACAAAAGATTAATTTTGTTTTCGCGTAGAATGTTATTTTTGTTTGCTGTGAGAGGCACAGGCGTAAGAGTGAGCCGAAAAAGAGTATTGGAAAGTGCATAACAGTCAACCGCATAATGCTGTCACGTTTAAATTAAATTTAAAATATATGAATATTTTCTATTAATGCGATTCTCTTTCACAAACAGATCTGCGAGTTAGAATGTGACTTATCTGTTTGTAAAATATTATCAATTATTGATTTTTGTTCATTTATATAGGCAACATAATTCATTTTGATGTTGATGGTGGCATAACAGAAATTTGTTTTTAATTACTGAAGTACTGCATTTTGATTTGCTTCACGCATTTTTTATCCACCCAATGTGGTAAATGTTTTCACTACGCGAAAGGTAAGGTGTCTAGTTAATTAGAGCAACATGCCGAAGACCAGATATCAAGGATACTATAATAAAGGAATCAGGATAACTGGCATAAGTTTGTAGAATTAGTTTCGAAGTTTAAATATAACCTTCATCCTCAGCTACATGCAATTTTTGGGGTTGTTAAGTTAAATTACTCTTCCATACCATTTACAACTCTTAGAGAATGCATATCATGGAATCCTGGGAGTTTTTTTAAATAGGTGAATTTTTAGATTACAGTGATTCTTATTGTTATAGTATCTTTAACATAAGATCTCTAATTTATCCTCCACGTGGCATCGCAAGTAGCGAATTCTCAGAAAGTTGCCATTCGTCAAAGGATTAATATCATTCATTAATTTTTCACATTTAATCCTCATGAAATTGTTTAGCAAAGAAACATTTAAGACCGTTAATTTATCTTTCGCGTTTAATTAATCTGTAACTGCTTAATAAACTGAAAGATTCAAAAGCAACGAAAACCCTTCTAAATAATTTAGATTTTTATTTCTCTTAAACAACATTATTACTGCATTCAGGTATTATATCACTTAACAGAGATGAAGCATTCATATCACCGAATGCTGATAATTCTTGAAACAAAACAAAACAAAAAAAAAGGAGGGCGAATATTTTGGGTTTTTTTTTTTTAGTCTCCGAAGGACAACTGTTTTCGTTTTGCGATTTTGCGTCGGAAACATTAAAAGTCTGAATCACTTTTCAAACTGTTGCCACCAAATCTTTCAGCCCTGTATTATATTAAAAAAATTAAATAATGAAGAATCTACATAAATGTATATATATTTCTCCAAATGTGATAAAACAATGGTATAGTTCGACCGCCTCGTCCGCGACCATGAACCCAAACACGCATGCGCCATTCTGACCGAATTTTTCTCAAAATAGGGTGGATGAATAGAGACTTTTTTCTCCTCCATTCTCTCTTTGCGGAGAAGAGAAAACTTTCACCTCGCAGCGAGTAATAACGCCTCTTTTGGACGAGTCTATTTGTTTTGGCAAAATGCCAGCCAGGGTTGCGTTTGAAACGGTCGAACTATACCTAAAGCCATCCAATTTCGAATAACGTACATTTCCACCCGAATATGCGCATCTGGAAGCTCGCATTTGGAATTTGGAATTTGTTTTATTATCTATTTCATATTTTGTAAAGCTTTAAAGAATTTTTACTGAACAAACTGAAATGATTTAAAAGCGAGCAATGGCAACATTGTACGGAAAAAAAACTTTTTATCTCCAGCGCGCGTAATTGTGTATTGGAAATTCTAAAGATATACTCATTTTAAAGTTATTTTGCGATATTGCTGTTGAACTGAATTTTATGGTGTGAGTGCAAAGAACATGATATTTACTAAGTAAAGGTAACGCACAAAACATTAAAAAGCCCCTTTGAGCGTAATTTAAAATATGAAACCCTTCAGATTTCTTTCTTTCTTTCTTTCTTTTTTTATTCTTTCATTATTCGAATTTTTAGAATCTTACTGTAAGAACTGAAGAGTTTTAAAACTTTTAATTCACAACTTTGGGAAGATTAGTTTTATTGATACCCAACAGAGAATTTCATTAAAAAAAGGAAACAATTATTGCCTCAGTTAAATTTTCAAGCAGATCCTTGACTTCGACGGCAAACAATGAAATAACCAGAATCCATAACATGTTCGGTTAAAGTTATACTTGTGACTAGTTAAAGTCGCTGAGTGAAAAGGAGCAAAAACATTAAATTTCTGAAAACTAATTCCTTTAGTAAGATTCCTAAATTTTCGGAAGAGATTTTAATATTTAATAGTTACTGTTTATTAGTTGAATTACCCGTATTGCCTTTAGGCAGAGAGGAGAGGCTTCATTTAGAGGAACAGAAGTACATTTTCGGAATCCCGTTTTCGAAATATTCGAGAAAAGCTGACGCAGAGCGTATATAAATTTTCCAGTAATGGTTCTACAGTTTCTGAAAAATTCAATATTGTTCTAAAGAGGTAATAAACATGGCGATATCTAACAATTTTCGTGAGAAATGATACTTGGTTTGTTATCGGTTAAGTTTGTTTTTTCAAAAAGTACCTTCAACTTTTGCCGACTTCTTCCCCTTTTCGAAATATTCGCGAAAAGCTGATAGAGAATGCACTTAAATTCTGGATTGAATGTGCTACAGTTTTCTGGAAAGTATTACGCAATTCTCAATAGTAAAAGAACGTGGCGTCATCTAACGGTTTTAATAAAAACTGATAGTGGGAACACAATAACGGCAATGTGAACTTAAGATCAGTGACGTGATTCGAAAACTGAAACTGAACAGATGCTAATATTTAATTTTTTGAAGAATTTTTTTGAAATCTTTCTTAGTATGTATCACATCCACTGATAGCGGGAACACAATGAAACCGACGTGAACCTAATCTGGGCTACATGGACCTATAATGTGCATCGTGAGTGCACCGTTCCAACGTAAATGCCTTGAGTGTAGACCCAGCGGGGTGTTTTTTTTTTAATTTTTATCTAGACAGTAACATTTCTCTTATTTTGAAGGTCAAGTTACAGAATTTCATCAAGATCGTAATAAAAGTGTAGATTTGCGTGAATGGCACGTACATATATATGAAACGGACACTCGTCATTGTATATATAAATGATTTTAATGAATACAGTCCACTTAGCGAAATTTAATATTTCCAGCTAGTATTTAATAACAACTGAAATGAATCCGTACGTTTTGCTTTTAAATCCTTCAGTTCGTTAATTAATAACAGAATAAATTTGAAAGAAAATTTAACTGAGTGATATAACATTTAAAATAATTTGAACTGGACAGTGACAAAACATTTCTTTTAAATTCCCAAGTTTGTTTATTAAATTATATTGATGATTTTCCTGATTAAATTTGAAACATAAATATTTTACGCTTCGCAGAGTGGCAACATAAAGCTTTTAAATACCTGAACTTTTAATCAAAATTCGTTAAATTAGCATAAAGTTCGTATATAAAGTGAGAACCCATTTAGAAATATTATGTAGGCCTTTGTCTTATTTTGAAGGTAGAGTGTGCCAAGTTTCATCAAGATCAGAATCAAACTGCAGATTTGTATTAAACATAAACATACGGGCACCCTTCCTTATTTATGTAGCTAGATCTACATAAATAAGTGTAGTAAACATTCTCTTGTACAGCTGCTTTAATAAAAACATTCTGGGAAAACGTAAAATATTTGAACTACAATTCAAGTATTCTGGGCTAAATTATATTCAGAAAATAAAACTTGCACATCTTATTTGATTGTAAAAATTCTAGGAAAATATTAAAAGTTTGAACTATTATTGAAATATTAATTGGTTAAATTACGCTGAGGAAATGAAC
>KK120823.1:200949-218892 GCA_000611955.2 Stegodyphus mimosarum
ACCTTATTATATATTTTATAAAACCCTATTATATATATTATTATAAAGATATCATAAAATTGTGAGAAAATATTAAAAAATTGAACCGCTATTCACAAACAGTTTCATGAAAATATTCAAATAAAATGAATTTCAAGATTCAAAAGTTTCGGTCATGTTCTTTATTTACAAAATATCATTTATATATTTCTGAAAAATATAGGTGTATTTAAAAATATTATTTCTGAATTTGCTTTTCATTTAACAAAGGCTTCATATTTATCTTTAACTAATAACTTTTAAACATTAAGTAAAATTTTTTCTCTTCATTATTACCATTACTTTGTGGGTTAATGGAGAAATTTGAGAAAATTCAAGTTTTGCATCAAATCTGTCATTTGCTACCCGTTTCGTCTTAGCAAGTATTGACAATGCGAGATACAAAAGATCTTTAATTTTATATTCTCCATTGTCTGGAGAACGTGTAGCATCTAGAGTGTTGTCATTCGATGTAACATAAGATTTTTATATTTGATTTCTAAATTATAACTGCTTAAGAAACTGAGAGAATTAAAAGATTTAATGCATCTTAATAATATAAATATTTATTTTATTTTTAATGAGGCATTTAATTACACTGCAGAAACATTAGAATTCTTTTGAAGCGGAAATGTATGGAAAAGGAGCAATGAGCTCACCGGGACTCGCACTTGCACCTCTCGAATACGCACCGAGTGTGCTAACCGTTATCCCACGAAGGCATGCTGGCTGAAGGGAGAAAATACCTTATAACATAATTCAAAATAAATTTACATCATAGGGAACACACCTTATCACAGATGTATTTGATTTTTAATTTTCCACAAAGTGTTTCGTATTTTATAGTTTATCGAACTAGTTGGAAAACATTCCTTTAAATTATGTTTTGCCAATTTTTACAAAGGCATAACATATGAAAAACGCAGATAAATAATAAATTCCGAAAGGAAAACTGCATGAAAGTTGGAAAATCTATGGAAATATTTTCATCAACAAAATTTGAAAGACATTTTACTGAATATTTATTTTGTAGAACTATTATTGTCAACATAATTTACAAAAATTTTTCATTGGACATTTTTTCAAAGAGCTTTTGGACTTTGAAAATTATATTTGTGTTAATTTATTGTTTAGTTTTATTTAGAAGTTATATTGTTGTTGTAATAGTTGTAAATTATATATTTAAGTGTTTCATAATCTGTATATCAGAAAGGTCGTGACGGAGCATACGAAAACTAAGGAAAACTAAGGCTTGATGTTTTCTCATGCCTTACCTCATATGATAAAATTTCTCTTGCTTCGCTAATATGCTAATGCTTTTTCTACCAAAGTGCGCTCCAGCTTTTCTTTTTTCTTGATAAGGTAAATAGCAGTGCATTAGTTTGTAGTTATATAAACTGAAAGCATATCTGAGGTTTCGGTGACACGTTTTTCTAAATGTGTTATTCACTGATTTCAAATGAAAACGTGTATTCTTGAAAACTTGAAAAAATTATACTTTAAATATGGATACGTTTCTCAAGCATCAGATTACACTCAAATAGCAATAAACGCATGTTCTAGAAAATGATAAAAAAATTCACAAATATTTTATTTTCATTAGATTCACAAGCTTAAACTACTTTCCCATGTATTTTTGCTGGGCTGTTTGTGTTCTTTGACATAGAAAAACACCAATGTTTCTCTCTTCACATGGCAGAATAAATAATGCTTGCTTTTATATAAACAACGCTTTATCTATTCCTAAAAAGAGGGACATAAATTTTCGAGCTGAGAAAGTGTCACTTGACTTTTTTTCCCTGCTTTTTCGCAAATGATACTTGCCTCTATCTGATGGCAACCGCTACTTCAATGTAGGATTCATGTCCTACATTGAAGTAGCAGTTACTACTCCGATGTGAAACAATGTGTTTTGTCTTGTTAACCGTTCCATTATCTTTCTCTTTTTATCATGTGAAGAAGACACACATATGAAAGACCACTTTATTTTGGACTCTTCGATCCTTAAGCATCTTTGATACTCAAGAAGGCTTGCAGTTGCCCAAATATGAGACATTTCCTTACAACACGCCCCTCATTCCCCACACAGGCATTTCTTCCCTTAGACAGACAGCCTTCACATGCATTGTCATAATGAAAATAATTCAGGAAAATGAATTATTTTGATTACAGAGAAGTATGTGAATCGTTACACTAATCCATATAATTCACACAATAATTTCGTACATAAATGTGCATATACACTGCGAAAAAAAAGGCATAGTTCTAGATCTCCCGATCTAGTGCATCAATTGACGAAACTCAACTTGTGTTTTTCATGTCTCGAAAGCGGGACTTAGAATGCGTATTAGATTTATATATAGCATTGCTCTGATATAGGTATTTTGACACAAAATCAGGGTTTCTCTAAAATGACATGCCAATTGTTTTTCCCTATTTCAATTCTAAGACTCAAATTATGCCCAACTGCCAAGTTTTGTAAAAATCACATGCGTAGTTTTTTAAAAAAAAAGCTCTAAAATTTTAGCTCCTCAAATGTTAATTGAATTTGATATATTGTTATTAAACTTACAGGATTCCTTCATCCAGGTATCGAAATTTAGGCTGAATCCAAATGTAATTAGCACACTTTTTATGATTTATTTTTGAAATTTGTACTTTAAAATTTTTTTATAAATTTTTCGAAAACATTTTTGTACTTTAAAATTTTTTTTATAAATTTTTCGAAAACATTTTTGTACTATAACCTATAAAATTCGTAACATCATCTTAAAGTAGGTGTACTTCTAAGCACACCTGCAAAAAATGAGAGTTTTTGTATTCAAAATTTTCTAAGATATACTTGAATTTACATATTGGTGCTTTTTGAAATTTGGCATATATGTTATAAGCGATAATAACACCAAATGTGGTTTAGGTACTTTTTAAAAATTATTTGAAAGTATTTTCGATGACTTTGTCGACTATTTTCGATGACTCGTGTACAGTGAAAAAAGAGAAAGGAAATTAGGTTGTTATAAATTAAGAAGTTCGACAAAATGCGCCAAGATAAATGTTTTAATCTCTTTGTAATTTCCGCACAGAATTTAACAAAATTTAATATTTAGGCATAAGTTGAGTCGTAGAATAGAAATAGAGAAGAAAATTAGCATGTCATTACAGAAAAAGTCCGATTTTGTGTCAAAATACGTGTACTAAAACGATGCTATATACGAATCTAATATATATCATAAGTCGCGTTTTCGAGGCATGGAAAACGCAATTTGAATTTCGTCAATCGGCCCAGTGGAACGGGAGATATAAAACTGTCTTCCCCTTTTTTTGCTCAATGTATAAATGCATAATTGTACACAGAAAGTGCACTCAGTACTTATGTTAATTTTTTCGTGGAGAATAAGTCAGAAATTTTTAGCTAAGAACTACCTAAATTTTATTATTTATGAATTGAAATTTCTGACGAATTTAGATAAAACATGCTAACCGGTTAAGACAACGATTGCTTTAAAATTCGAAGCTGTAACTTCAAAGAAAATATTGTGCTTATTATTTGGAACATGTGAGGAAAGAGTTAATGTAGATACATGAAAGAGTTTACACATTTTTTTATTATTGTCCTTAATTCTCGTATCGGGAAATCCGGATCTTAGCTCTACGATTTAGTGTTATTGTCATTTTGGTTAAGGAGTTATTATGATTTAAACCTCAACTCATATTTTCCGTTTCCTCACCATAAATGTAAATCAGGTTATAGGATAAGCTGAAGGTTTGAGGATTGTAAGTCAGAGCATGTTTCTGCCTTTCGAGACCATGTTACTAAATTTCGCCAACTGTTGAAGATTGAAATGATTCGGCTTTAGTTTATAGCTGCCATCATTTAAATTGTTTCGCCGGTGAGAAGTTCTGAGCCAACTTAGTTTTAAATTAAATTGTGTAGTCTTAAATTAAAGTCTTAAATTCTGAAATTTGACTCTGATCTGAAAGTTGCATCCCCACAAGTGGTTGTTAATTTTATCAAGCCTTTTTAAGACTATGTCTTTCTTTGCAAACACAAAGATAATTCATTTAATGTCTGTTAGGAGTCTGAAGCCACTTTATGCTCCCAAAGCATGTCTATAAATTGATCTAATTTAAGATCAGAAGTTGATGTTCTTCTCTTCCATGCGCTACCTATACGTTGATGAATATTTAATATGTATATAAATTATATACCTAAGTATCTGGATATATTCATATATGTAAATTTAAGCACCAAATAGCATGCATGCTTACCGGATATATATTTCGTTAAATCATTCCATCAAAAGTTTCTAAATTTTTCTGCGTTAATTCTTTAACTGGACGAAGCAACAATAGCGAATCTATACTATTGAAAATTTGTGATGGTCTGCCTGTTTGTTTGTGGCATTATCTGCTTCGGAACGACGAGAATTTGAGTTCCGAGAGAGATAGCCCCCGTTCTTCTGGATTCCGAAAGCTTTTCGGAAGCTATTTCGACCATTCTCATTTTCGTATGACATTAATCAGCCGAGATATTAGTTAAAAGCTCTGGAAATGCTAATTTCTGCCTTCATTTTTTAGAGTAGCTTCTGTCTCGCGCGCTGTAGATAAAAGTCTGCTTTTTTCCAAAAAGTTTTGCCACTGCTCGCTCTCGTATAAAATATGAAATAAAAATAGCATTGCCAAACATTGTATATAAATCCGGATTCCGAAAATTCCTGGGAAGCCATTTGGATTCTCATTTTCGTACGACTTTAACCAGCCGAGGTATTAATTGAAAACTCTGAAAACGCTAATTTTCATCCTCATTTTTCCGATTGGCAACAATTTTGTGCATTGGAGATAAAAATGTTTTATTTTGAAATGTGTCGCCAATGTTCGCTTTCAAGTCGTAGAGTTTGTTATTTAAAAATTTTGTAAGTTTTTCAAAATATGAACCAAAAAAAAGCAAAACAAATAAAAACCTGAAAGCTTTCAGATTTTACATTGCGTCCAAAGGGACATTTTCTTAACGTTTTTTATGCTACCTTTATTTATTATAAATCATGTTCTTCGCACTTAAACCATAAAATCCAATTCAACAGCAATATCGCATGAGTATATCATTAGAATTTCCGATACACAGTCTCGCACGCTGCAGATAAAATATAAAAAAAAAATAAAATATATATATATATATATATATATATATTTGTACAGTATTGCCACAGCTTGCTTTGAAGTCATTGAGTTTGTTAATCAAAAAGTCGTTAAAGTGTTGCAAAATACGAAATCGTTAATAAAATAAATTTCAGATTCCAAATTCGGGCTTCCAGATGCCCATATTCGGTGGAAGATTACATTATTCAAAATTTGATGGCCTTACAGTTGTATTATCACAATGCAAGAAACATACATACATTTATACAGATTCTTAATTATTTAATTTCTTTAAATATAACACAGGACACTAAAATTTGGTGGCAACAATTTGAAAAGTGAATCTAGATTTTTAGTGAACCAACGCAAAATGCCAAAACGAATTTAATAGCCCATCTAGACTAATGTCCTTTGGGCTAAAAATAGCATTGCCAAACACTAAATATATTATTATTATATAAAGTCATATTCTGAAGTTGTTGAAAGCCACGCGATTGCATGTGACGTCACTGTACGTCGAAAATTGTTCCTTAATATCAGCATTTTAAATAAATAGCTGCCGTTGTCAACATTTTTGTTTCAAGTTAGTATCACTGACACGATATGTTATTCTCACGCTAATTATTTTGTTGATATTGAGAAAAAGTTATAATATTACATTAAATTTGAATCATGACGTCATACGTATTACCTTTAAGTGGCAAAAGCTTTTTGTCTCCTGATTTGGAAACAAAAAATTATTTACGAAATGGTTGTTCCTTAGAAAGAATGAACTGCTTTTATTCACAGTAAAACGTTTTTATACATTTGTTTTACAGGTATATGGAGAACATATAAATTTTGCTTGTGATGTTTAAAATATTTCATCAAGAATCCTTACATTTTTAACATAGTAAAGCTGTTTTTTCTTTGTTATATGAAAACAAAAAACGTATCCTAACGTTGAAATATTTTCAGAGAAATTCTTACTTTAAAACAAATTTGACGACTGCAACAACAACATCAGTGACAATAATATGTTGACAGCAGAACTCAAATTAATAGCTAAACGGATATTAAATAAATGGAAGAAGAAAGGAACATATAAGGAATAAGGGAAAAACAATACTTACATCAAATAGATTGCAGCAGTATGTCAAAAGTAGCAAATATAGGTCAAAGAGAAAAGCAGTAAAAGAAAGCCATACAAAAGAGACATTGAAGTAGAAATCGGCACACGCGGACTTCCTTTATTTATGACGGATGATAATAATGATAAATCAAAGAAATGATTATGACGATAAAAATCATTAAAAAGAAAACAAAATCTGAGAGTTGAGAAAATTTTCAGTACTGTGGTGAATAAAAGGTACGGAATTGTAAATTCCCCCTCCCTTTCGCCCCAAAAGAGGTGTATAATATATAAAACAAGTATTATTGAGAAAGTTGTCGAATTTTTCTGTTCGTTGTTGAAGGAAAAATTAGAAAACTCGTAGAAAAATCTGAGCTTAGAAGTCCAGATTTAGAAATACAAGCACTTAGAAAATGTAGCGAGAAAAGGGCATTAAGTCTATATAAGATGCATATTAATAATTTAATGCAAAACATGGATTCAAATTTTTCTTTTCTGAAATGCCTTTATGAAATATTATGTTTTAATATACTTAAAAATCAATAGTCAAGTTCTGTTTTCTTTTCAGGATAACGTTTTCTTTAACACACACAAAAAATGTATTTAGTACTATTCTTAAATATCAATATTCTCCTTTAAAGTACGCTTTAGTTCAAAAACTTACTTTTACTTTAATATCTATTTTGACCGCTATCGAATGCAATTTAATGATGTTTTTGAGTGAAGCTCGTCCGTAAGAACAGAATAAAGGCCACTTCTTCCCCGAAAAGTTATAAAACTGATTTAAAATCGACACTGAAAAGATTTTTTCGTGGCGTCTGTACGTACGTACGTAGTATGTATGTATCTCGCATAACTCAAAAACGAATAGCCTCAGAACATTGAAATTTTGTGTGTGGAAATGCTATAACATGTAGATGTGCACCTCCCTTTCTGGTTGGAAAATGCGCGCACCAAAAGTATATATATATATATATATATATATATATGTATGTATATATCCACTCTGTTATTCCGTTCAGTGAACTCAGTTTCTTTATTCTTATGTGTTCGTAAACTGTGCATTTCTTTGCTTTAAAAATGATCGAACTGCGTTGTTCTTATCTTCGGGTTAAGGTTTTTATGCTTTTAGTTACCCTGCATGTTATAGTTGTAAAATTATCAATAATTTAAAAGTCTTTTAAGTGCAGCTAAGACTAATTGTTTGGCCGTAGGCTCCATATTTGTTTACATTTGAAACTTAGCCGAATAGTGGATTTGTTTCCAATCTAGAGAATCTAATCTTCGCAAATACAAATATAAAGCCTTCTTTCATTACTGCGAATTAAATAATGCTTAATCCATTCTGGAATTTATTCGAGGAAATAAGTGTTTAAGGTTTACTTCGTAATTTTTAATATAGATATCTTGGCTTTTTATATATTTTGCTTTGTCGCGAATTGAGAACTGAATTTATTGAATGAGAAGATCTGAATCGTCTGTGAAAAACTGTTTCTTTTTTCTTTGTTTGTTTGTTTAATTTCTTTTGTACATCGTTTTAGATTTATTATAGTATTTGAGTAAAACCTGTGGCAACGATTAGATAATTCTTCAGATGATATAGGTAATTTTTGTGCATTCAGAGTTATAAAATGAAGGAGATGTAACTCTGTTAAGTGAACCTAGTGCCAAAGTGTCGCTATGGTAATTAAATGTAGTGAATTTTAAAGAGTGAGTTTATTCTATTATGTTTCATGCGCTATGGACGAAGTAGATTTAATTCTATCCAATAACTGTAAATGAAATGCAAAATGCGTATAATTTAGTATTCCGTACAAGGAAGTCATGAACGGATTCAGATGCGATTTTGCTTTGACTTCTTACGCATATATAACTCAAGAACGTATAGTCTAGACCTACGAAATTTGGTATATGGAACCACTATAACATGTAGTTGCGTACCTGCTTTTTTTATTGCAATCGGCTGCACCAGTCGCATATATATATATATACACTGGTTATCATAAATTAAGGGAAAATCACAAAAATCACGATTACTGAAAAAGTTACATGTAGAATTTTATGAAACTTACCCACAATATACAGTACATAGTAAGGCATCAAATAACATAAAAAGAAATAACCAGACAATTATGGTAGTATAGAAATTAGTACATGCATAAAATGAACAAATCGAAGGTGTCAGTTTGCTATAGGAAACGTACTTTCAATATGGAATATGATCACCTCTAGAAGTAATATAGCACATACAGCGATGTGTGATGCTTTCAATTATGCGGTCTATCAGTTCCATAGGAAGCGAGAGCCATTGCTCTTGCAAAGCAGTTGCGTGCGCAGCAAGAATCTGAGGGGGCGGATTGAGAGCAGATAGATGTCTCCCTAAAGCATAGGGTTTAGGATAGGATTCGAGTCTGAGGATCGTGCTGGCCACTCCATGCGCATAATTGTTTCCTGTTGAAGATATCTACGATGCGAGCCTTGTGTGGTCTTGCGTTGTCGTCCTGTAACAGGAAAGCATCACCTATTGCCCCGGCATATTGGAGCGCATAAGCATCAAGGATGTCATCTCTATAAAACTGAGCATCCACGGTTCCCCTTGGAAAGACATGGAGGTCTGTGTATCCACCCAAAGAGATGCCACCCCAAACGTAGACACTGCCGCTTCCGTATGCATCCCTTTCACGGATGTTTGACGGATGATAAAGGGTTCCAGGTTCTCTCCATATCAAATAATATCTACGCTTTCTAGACTAAACCTAGACTCATTCGTAAAGAGAACAAACAGCCCTCCATTGATCAGCCGTCCAGTGGACTTGTTTTCGTGTCCATTGCGTCTCTCCTATGGCTTGGCGTGAGCGGCACGCAAATGGATGTTCGCCTGGTATACAGACCACCTTCGCGAAGCCTTCAAAGCACAGTTGACGTTGACACCAACCTTCTGATGGCTGCAGCAAGGGAGGATCTATGAAGAGCCGGAGTATCGGTTCTATTCCTGCGTGCACATAATGTCAAATATCGGTCATCGGCCGCTCGTCATAGCTGTTGGCCGTCCTTGGCTGAAACTCCTAGATGCCGAATCTGTGGTTTGAAATTGTCTCCAAAGTCTATGAACCACAGAAGGACTCACATTTAGCCATTTGGCCACTTCTGTTTGACTTTGTCTTGCCTCCAGTCTCCCAATGGCTCTCCATCTTGATTCTGCAGGCAAATGATGCCTGGAGGTTATTGTTACATATTGGTTATCTCAGATTTCTGTTGTCACTATCACAGTGAAATATGTGGGCTTGTTCTCAAACAGAAACTTTTATGCTGCTAGCAGATGACGTATTCCGAGTGCACCGCCACTAATTTGCATACTGCAGTTTTACTCAGCTATTTACTTGGCAACATATTCAAATTTTACGCGGTTTGGTTTATTTTTGAGGGGTTATCGCTATTTTTGTAATTTTTCCTTACTTTATGATAACCAGTATGTATACCCACTCTGTTACCTGGCTCGATGAACTCAGATTTTTTATTCTTAAGTTGGTAAAGTGCGTTTTTTTTTTTGCTTTAAATTTATTATGAGATTTTTATGTTTCGGTTAAGGTTTTTATGCCTTTAGGTAATCTGCATGCAATAATTTTAGAATTATCAACAATTTAAAAGTTTAAGTGCTGAGTTAACCTAATCAACCGCCACTTGTTTACATATGAAACTCAACAGTGAATTAAGTCAGTTCCTGCACCTTCAGTGTGTTTTTTGCCGGGTGGGACCAAAAGCAAACTTTCAGTTTCGTACACGGAATTTGCTTTTCTGCCCGTTGGCCGAATTGCTTGAGTAGAAAACATAATTTTCATCGTTGAAAAGTTGTTTTTTATCTGTTTTAACTGTATTTGGTGTTTTATGTTTTTATGTATTTTACAATTTTTTATGAAGATATTTTGAGATTTTAAGTATTTTTGTTTTGCCACGAAGTGAGAACTGAATTAATTGAATGAGAAATATATCTCTAATGAAATTCGAGGAAATAAGTTTAAATGAAATGCAGCAAAACTGTGTATAATTTAATAGAGACATGCCAGGAAGTCATGTGGTGAATACATCAGAATTTTTTTGTTCTTGTTTTTGTTAAACGTATCCAAAATATTGTTGCGGTTGGATGGAATCAAATAAGCTTTTTTTAAGACTTTCACAATTCTTTTAAATTTGTCAAATTTAATTAATGGTTTTAAGTGGAATTATTTCTTTTCAGAGTTTATCACAAACCTAATAACGCAATTTGTGTTTGACTTATTAAGGAAAGAGTTCATTGACTTTTCTTTGTGTTATATATTTATGTCGTTTTCAAAGAACATTGATAAGAAATTTCGTTTCGTGCCTATTTACTTAAAACTGACGTAAAACAAAATTTTAAACTTACTTGGTATTAAAATTTATCGATATTAGTATTATTCCACTTACCTATGTTAGTTATAAATTTTGAGGAACTTCGCGTTAATGATATGAAAATTTCCTTTGTAAATTAATGAATTTCATTTCGTAATTTCTGTAGAAATCGGCAGGAAAATAGATTATCACATCATGTATCAAGACTTAGATGTAATTACGGCGGAAATGATCTAGTTAAGTTTTCAGAACAAGAAAATAATTCAGAAATTAAATATAGTTTCTAGTACAACTGATTTGCCGGGAATATCGAGCTAATATGCAAGACGTGTTCCGGCTCTCTCAGATAATGGAGAAGCGCTGCATGATAATAGCATTTTTTGACTGATTATCCCCAATACAGTGAAGAGATGGAGGTAAGTAAGGGGGAGGGACCATTGCGACAGGTGCTGGCCATCTGAGTGATCCGTAAACTCTGAAACTGCGTTTCAGTATCATACAATTTGATTAGAAAATTGTCTCGATTGTCTCCTGATTAGAGAAATTAATTTAATTAATGTTACTCTAAATGCTAATACTTTTATTTTGTAATAGTAATTAAGATACCTTTAAATAAATTACTGTTATTAATTTCCTAGATCTGTACTCGTCTCTCATGGTGCAATACCCACAGTAAGCACCTCTAAGTACAGTACTCACCACAGTAACCATCATTTATCTCACGTCAAAGGTGTGTTATTTTCGTTAACGACTTACTTAGTCCAAGTTACTTTTATAAGTTCTAGCTTATAAAAATTCGCTATATATTTAAATAAATAATAAAAATAATAAATAAATAATAAATTTAAATAAATAATAAAATATTCGTTAGATGTTTACAGTATTAGGAATGAAAAAACAATCATCCTATGTACAAGATAAAATTCTAATTTCAATAACCCATTAGGTATCCTTTTATCTTTTATCTCTTTCACTTTTATGTCCTAAAATTACTAATATACTTGTAATGAACCTTTCTGAATTAAACGATCTCACAATCAATCTCATCAGACGGCGGACTGTAATAATTCCACATGTAGAGTCGTTAGGTATGTTTGAATCAGGAGTACATGAAAAATGTTCAATGTCCTCGTCGGGAATCGAAACTAGGCCTCTCGAATGCGCGCCAAGTGTGCTGACCGTTACACCACGAAGCCATGCTGGAAGAACGGAGAAAACACCTTATGTGCTAAGGGTAGAGTAAGCTGTCAATCCTCCCTCCAATAGTAGTTAAGGCGAGCAGGCTTCAGGCCAATGTAATATCCGCTGTGGTTAGTTAAAACCCTCTGGAGCATGCCACATCTCTCAATTTATAATGGTATTACACATAGTGCAGGCCTCGGCAATTTGAATTCCGAAAAAAAACAATAATATACACAATAAATTACAAAGCTCAAATATGAAACGATCACTTGAAGAATACATAAAAGAATAAATTGAAAATAAAGAAAACAATAACATTTTAAATTGACTATAAAACTGCAGCAACAAACATGCTTTTTTATTAAAAAATAAAAATTATAACATAATTTCAAGGAAAAGTCAATAAATTTGGCAACGTCGATCCATCCTTCTTTAAGAGACATCTGGCAACACTAATGTCTTTAGCTCAGTTGTAGCACTCGTTGAGTAGCGCAAGAATAAATAAATTTTACGGTTTCAGGAAATATTATTTACGTTGGAAATTTTTTTTTTCTGTTTCACATTGCATACATTTGGTAGATTTGTCAGGACTTCTACTTGCCTTTGCAAACATAACTGGAGACCTGAGTAGGAACAGGGAGCTTACTCAAAGCTATGTTCGCGCTTGTGTAGAAAATACAACACAGATAAGAAGGGTTAAATTTACCCTTTATTTCTCACAGCATACAGCCGTTCCCGCACTTCGGGATACAGAGATATTGTCTGAAACGTAGAAAATAAGAATCAAACTAACTTAACTAAATAAGACCTAAACTTAGATGCTTTACAGATAGTAACGCGGAGATTGGCCTTATTACACTAAGCATGTAGTGAGCGGAATGCAAAAACTACAGTAAGTCTTCAAATATCAGGGAGAACTAGGTTCTGGCCTTAAAGGCAGATATGAAAAGCACGCCTTTGGTAAAGCAGCGAGAAGTCGCTCTCTCTCCTCCTCTTTTGGCTAAAAGCGATGTCTTAAATACTTCTACATTTGCAACCTCATTTACATAAACAATTCTCTTTCGCGCTTATTCAATCCAGAAAGGGAAAATAAGTGAATATGGCAAAGTTTTAAAATAAAATAAACATTAATAAAACTTAAAATCCTCACGGACTTACTTTCAAACAAATCTTTATAAACAGGCAACTTAAAAATAAAAGCACTAAAAATTATCTCCTATATTTATAGTATTAAATTCAGTCCTAACTATTAATTAACTAGTTTTTTACGAAAAAGTTATATTAATTTTGAGGAAATGTGTTAACATTGCTCCACAAACCAAACTCGATTTTTTTTATAATCCTGTATATCTATTGCGTGAAATTAAATAGACATTTAAATAAATTTATCTGCATATCAAGCACAATTAGAGTAACTTAAAATATTTTTTTCTTCGTCTACCTAATCGTTAAGTTATAAAAAACAAAAACGAAATAATTGAAAACATTATCCTTCGAAATGAAAGATTTAATGAAAAGCTTTCATTAACGAAAGTTAATAACTTTTCAGTTATCTTAAACAACTCTTCGTTAAATTAATTTTGAAATATTTTTTCTGCCTGAAACTGTCAGAAAAAGCCGCTTAAATATTCTTGCGAAATTTAAGCGGGGTTCAAGCTTCTTGACTTTTGTAAAGGTTTGCTTACACAAAGGATTATAAAAGAAAACTCGTGAAAACTGGGCCAATAAAACTTTACTAAATTAAACAGAAATACAATTTACAAATACAGAAATACAACAGAAATTTACGGCATAATAGTAAAATTTATTATAAAAATGCAGAAATTTATATTAAGGTTAGGTTAGGTTAGGTTATTCAATTACGGCAAAGCACACGAGGGCTATCTGCCTAAAGGGAGGGATGCCTTCGTGGAGGACTTTCTAAGGGAAACTGGCTCGTATACACGTTACACATGGGGAAAACCACGAAAACGCCCATGCAGCCAGCCCGTTCGCGGGATTCGAACCTCGGACCGAACTACCAGTGTTCAGCGTCTTTACCGCTCGGCCACTGGTGGGCCAATTTATATTAAGAGTGATTATTGTAACACTGAAAGAGTTTCATTAATGGAGATGTTTCTAAGTCCGTACGTGATGCTATATTGCTGAATTATAAGAACAATAACTCATTTTACCTTCTGGAAAAATCTGTTATTATTTTTAGGAAAAGAATTAAACTATCGTTGACTAAAATAAAGGATATTTTACCAGCCGCAAGTCACATGAGTTTCCATTTATCTTTCAAATTAAACCAATATTGGAAGAGTTGTTCTTTTGGCCATCAATGACGGTTTTGTCATCATCATCTGAAAGGGCTTTTCTTTCCTTTTATGCGAAAATACTCAGAGACTATATTGTTGTTATTTATCTTATTATCAGATTAAATTGACGACTTCTTTTGGGGCCAAGAGGAAAGTATCATAACCATCTGACCATCTTTAACATAGGTTTCAGGCATCTTATAGGTAAAAGAATGAATCACCCCATCTCCGTCCCAGATTTGAAGAAAAATCTCCTGGGTGTAAAAAATCCGATGTCCTTCTCCTACCACCAACCCATCGAAAGAATTTTCGTCTCCACAATATTTTACAGTGCCCTTATAGCTGCTAAAACTCTCTACACTTCCAGACATCCACGCACGTTTTGGGATTTCAACAGAAGCACAAGACTATAGTAGCCGGGCCGATGTCAGCAAGACTGCTCGAAGTTCATAAATGTTTTTTTTTTGGCCACAACTACGGCCAGAAGTGATGGTTATTTTATTATGGAGGCACTTAATAGGTGGGCCACATTTGCTTCCTATGATGGGAGTAACAATCATGCCTTCTGCGGGATTCGAACCTGGGGCCTTTGGCATTGCAGTCGGCTTCCCCAACTACTATACCATCTGGGTGGCAGATTATAAATGGTTGAAGTGCCGAGTTTTATAAATAACATAATATGTTAAGTCAAGATGCATATTTTTTATTAGGAACTTTGCTGACATTAAAAAGTACCCTGTCACGTTACTGTGTCTGTTATGCTGTTCTTAAAACAATGTTCCGATGCTATTTCAAAGATACATCAGGATGCTGCATTGTTAAGAGTTTACAGATATTTCCGTTAGTACACCGCTTCATTTTGTTTTTCCTTCCGTGATTAAGAAAAACTGCAATGACGATTTAAAATTAAATACAGCTTTAAATAATAGATAATGCTTATCAGATAATGTTGGAAATGATGAATAGACAATACTTTATTTTTACAAAATGAGGCATTTGTAAATGTATGCAGTATACATAACAATTTCATTCTTCGCAAGAACAATTTCATTAATAATTGAATACTTGCTATTTGAAATGAGGTTGTCATGCGTAAAGACTATAAAGGTACACAAAAATTCATCGCTTGAATGTTAACAGACATTTGATGTAAGGAATTTACTACGAGCGTTTCGGAAAAGGTAAGAAAATACAAATTATAAAGACATTAAAAGCAGCAGATTGCGAAACGAAATAGCGGAAGGTTACAAATCAAGAACGCTAGTAAACTACAATGATTATTCATTGGAAAAATTACGACTTTCGGTTACTTGACAACATATAACTTATCGACCAACGCTTACGGTACCCTTATTTTTCCTCACTGTCCTAATCCTCTTCCATTTTCTGTCGACAGTTCAACGCATGGCTAGTACTACAAAGCCAACTAACTGCTTTTCAGTATATTTTATGAGACAAGACAATATGGCAACTAATGACATATTTGCAATTCGAATAAGATGGGAAGTTATAACGAAATACGACACCTGAGGAGATATATGAAGTTACCACACATGACAGAAAATGACAAGTGGTAAGAGGATGCAACCAACTAAGCCTCGTTTCTGAGAGTTACAGAAAATTTTCTCTCAGATGTTACTGTAGAATTTTAAGTGTCAAATTGCCTGCTTTTTGTCTAATATGTTTGGAGAATTTCCTTAAGTGTAAAATTTTCTCTCAGATTTTACTGTAGAATTTACTGTTCAGATTTTATTGTAGAAGTGTCAAATTGCCTGCTTTTTGTCTAATATGTTTGGAGAATTTCCTAAAGTGTTAAAGCATTTTAGCTTTATAGTTTTGCTGGATATTATTCACAACATAATATTTGCAGCATCTTTATTAATCATTTTACAATATGAGGTAGAGGCATTACGTTTCGCCTTTTAATGTATAATGAAAGCCTCGCCAACCAATGACGAGCGTTACACCGGTTAACCCAATGCGAAATTTCAAGTTATCCACATGAGTTCCGAAAGTAAAGCATAACATGTAAATATAAATTATAAAACATCAACGTGAAACGAGCACTTGAAGAACACATAAAAATAAACTGGAAATATATATTATAAAATATTTGTTTCATTACAAAGTTGCAGTAACGATTCTTAGTTTTTAATTCTTATTCTCGATTCTCATTCTTATTTTTTTTAAAAAAATTGCAACGTAATTTGAAGAAATCGATAAGTTTGGCAACGTCGATCATATCCATAATTCCAAAAATTGACTTTGCCAATTTTTGCCAAATTGCCAATTTGTTCTCATTCGATTGAACTTCTAAATGCGAGCAAATATTTTCACACTGAAATTTATTTTAAGTAAGAAAAGGAGCAGCTTAACTACCAAAAATTTACATGCTTGTATTCATCTTAAGATTAATAATTATAAACCAGACATGACTGAACTGACGTCACAAGGTGGAGCCAGGAAAGCCATTGCCATCAAAGAGAAAAATAAAATTCATTCAGTTATGCTTGTTTTTATAACAATTAGAATAATAATTTTAATTTTTATGTTTGAAGTTTAGGTCTATTTTAATTAATTTCTCAATAAAATTTATCTTATTATTCACCTAGAAAGACTGTTCTAAAATGAAAATAAAATTGACCCGAAATGTTTTCTTAATATATGCATTTTGACTGACCTGTAGACAAACGATTGCCAATGCCTGACATAGCGTCTTTAATTAGAGTGGGTGAGACCGCAACCATAGTTCACCATAGTTCATCTCCTTTCTTTTCCATATTCGTATTGTTCAATTCATACGCAGTTTAATTATTGTAGAATCGCACTTTAATAACTATAAAAATCATTACAGTAGAAATATTCCTTACTTTAATTTAGGAATAATCTAATAAATAGACCAATGCCAATACAGAAAGAAGTCCGCTACTGTTCCCTACAGCAATAATTTTATAAGATTATATGAACATATATTTTCTTTTTAAAAAGAATGAAGAATCTATGCGGACACTACATGAGTTCCTTATACTGCCTATTAAATTATACGCATTTTTGCTGCATCTCATTTAAACGTATTTCCTCGAATTCCATCGGAGAAGTGTTTCGCATTCAATTGATTCAGCTTTCACTTCGCGGCAAGGCACAAATACATAAAACCGAAAAATATCTTCGTTAAAAATTAGAAAATTAAAGGAAATCATAAAATACCAAATACAATTCAAACAATAAAAAAATTGCAGTTGAACTTAGAGTTTCTACCCAAAAAACAAGCAATTTGAACAGCGGGCAAGACGGCAGATTTTTCAATGCACAAAACTGAAAGTTTATTTTTGGTCCCACCAGCAAAAAGACATTGAAGGTGTGGAAACTGACTTAATTCACTATTGTTCTAAGTTTCAAATGGTTACAAATATTGCCGCTGAGTTAGACTTAGACGCACCTGTTTTAAATTATTGATAATTCTGCAACTATTGCACGCAGTTTAATTAAAGAAATAAAAACCCTAACCGGAATATAAGAACAATATAATTCAATCATTTTAAAGTAAAAATGACTAGTTTGCCAAAATATAAAGCTAAAAAATCACTAAACTCACCAAACCGAGTAACGGAGTATATATATATATATACAGATTTATACGCTTTTGGTGCGGCCGATTGCAACTAAAAAGAGAGGTGCACAATTACATGTTATAGCAGTCCCGCATACAAAATTTCAACATTCTGAGTCTACTTGTTTTTGAGTTATGGGAGATGCGTACGTACCTACAGACGTCACGAAAAAGTATTTTCTGCATAAATTTTAAATCCATTTACAGTTCGTTTTGGG
>KK120823.1:218917-230232 GCA_000611955.2 Stegodyphus mimosarum
TGTCCTTACGTACAGGTGTCACCCAAAAACATTGTTAAAATGCATTCGATAGCGGTCAAAATGGATATTTTCATTGAAATATATTACTCGAAAGTTTTTGCGATTATAATACTTCGTATAAAAGCTAAAAGTACATAGTTCAATATTTTCACCACAGGTTATACGACTCCTGATAATGATTTCTGATAATGATTTAAAATTTTAAGCTTAAATATCTGGAATGAGTTTTTGTTGCATGGGAGTCAAATATTTCTGCTTTATTTTTTAGAATGACAGTAGTGATCAAATTTTTTTAATTAAAATGATTTAACATGAATATATTCTTTATTTGAAGCTTATTTATAACTGAAAGTATGTATTTACGGAATCGGTTCCCGAAAGAGACCTTCCATTGAGACTTTATAAGGACGGTGTATTTTTACTTCTTTGTACGAAGTAAAAGGAAGTCTTGCAATCGCGAGAAATTTCGGGTCTCATATTTCAACAAAAATATCTATTTTAACCGCTATCGAATGCAATTTCACGATGTTTCTGCATAATATCTAAATATAAGGATATAATAATTTTCCCCCCAAAAATTATAAAACTGATTTAAAATGGATTCTGAAGAGATTTTTTCTGGCGTCTGTGCGTACGTATGTATGTATTTTGCATAACTCAAAAACGACTAGCCTCAGAACGCTGAAATTTCATATACAGGACTACTATAACATGTAGATGTGTACCTCCCTTTTGGTTGCAATCGACCACAACAAAAGTATATATTCACTCTGTTACTAGGCTCAGCGAGTTCAGTTTCTTTATTCTTATATATTTGTAAATTGTGCATTTTTTGATTTAAAAATGATTGAATTATGTTGTTCTTATCTTTCGGTTAAGTTGTTGTACCTTTAGTTAACCTGCATGCAATAATTGTGGAATTATCAGCAATTTAAAAGTTTTTTAAGTGCGGCTAAGTCTAATTTTTGTATAGATAGCGCCCATATTTGAAGCTATACATTTGAAGCTTAGCAGAATAATGGCTTTGTTGCTACTCTAGAGAAACTACGCTTCGCAACCACAAAGTAACGTCTCTTTTTATTATTGCGAATTAAATTATGCTTGATTCATTCTGGAATTAATTCTGGAATTCTGGAATTACATTTAAGTTCTTAGCTTGTTTTAGCGTACAAATTGTAATTTTAATTTTAAAAATTGCTTCTTTAATTGTTTTAACTGTACTGAGTGTTTTTTTCTTTCTATATCTTTCAATATTTAATGAAAATATTTTGAATTTTTATGTATTTTTGCCTTACCGCGAGGTGAGAACTGAATTAATTAGTAGCGCATGCGCATAAGGAAAGCAGCGCTGAATCGTCTGTGAAATCGTCTGCGTTTAGCGCCGAAATAAGCGCTATGGTAAATAAATACAGTGAACTTTAAAAAGTGCATTTATTCTGTTGTGGTTTACGCGCTGTAGACGAAGTAGATTTAATTCAATA
The DNA here is from genome assembly GCA_000611955.2 of Stegodyphus mimosarum. NCBI lineage: Eukaryota > Metazoa > Arthropoda > Arachnida > Araneae > Eresidae > Stegodyphus > Stegodyphus mimosarum. Next base: position 220,399 of record KK120823.1, read on the forward strand.
TTCGTGAACTGTTAATTCAATATGTTTAAATGAAATGCAGGAAAATTGCATATAATTTAATATTCCGTACAAGGAAAATATGTGGTGTACACATCAGATGTTTTTAAATATTATAAGCATTCAATGAAAGCTTATTTCATGATCATGTAATAATTCTTAACCATATGAAAATCTAAGATTTAAACACTGTTTAATTCAGAAGAAATTTCTTATTTTTATTCAGCAATATCAATGTGTAAATAAGTTGCATCTGTATATTTTTAATATTACTGCATAGTATCTCTATGCCAAAACATGCCAAACAAAAAGCAGTTATGAATCTTGAAAAACAATTTATGCATTACAATCCCTGCTCCTTAGTTGTGGCATGTTTTCCACAAGGAATTAAATATTAACTATATTTGCAACAGCATTTTCACAAGCTATAATAATTGACTGACTGCACGACACTAGCTAAGTTACTTGACAGTGTAGAAATTAATATCAGCAGCTAATATAATTTTCACGAAAGGCTTGAGAGCATTTTCTATTAAGAAAAAATCTGATATAGCCACAGCATGATTTTCTTGCACGGCACATTAAATTATACGCATTTATAGCTGCACTTCATGTAATCTTATTTCATCGAATTATTCTAATTTAATTTACGGATCCCTCAAAGCAATTCAAAAATATAAAAAATTTCAAATTTCGAAATTAAATAACTTGGGCAATTTTTTGTTGAGCGAAGTCCAAATTCTTGTATTCTAATTTTTTCATAACGAATGTAAAACGCTTCGAAATATAAGTATTGGAACCTGGAGACCTCAGTTAGATTTCGTTATTTTCGAAAACTATTACTATTTTTACTTCCTTGTACAAAGTAAAAAGAAAGTATAGTAATCTCGAAAAATTTCGGGTGTCACATTTCAACGAAAATATCCGTTTTGACACCTATCGAATGCAATTTAATGATGATTTTGCGTGACATCTGTACCTAAGGACAGAATAAATAACTCCTTTTCCCCCCAAAATTATAAAACTGATTTAAAATGGATTTTAAGAGATTTTTTCGTAGCGTCTGTACGTACGTACGTATGTATGTATCTCGCATTTCTCAAAATCGAGTAGACTCAGAACATTGCAATTTTGTATATAGAACTGCTATAACATGTAGACGTGCACCTCTTATTTTGGTTCCAATCGGCCGCACCAAAAGTATATACACATATGTATATATACGTATATATATCCACTCTGTTACTCGGCTCAGTGAGCTCAGTTTCTTTATTCTTATATGTTTATAAACTGTGCATTTTGTGCTTTAAAAATATTGTTCTTGTCTTCCGGTTAAGGTTTTTTTCCTTTATTTAACCTGCATGTTATAATTGTATAGTTATCAACAATTTAAAACTTGTTTAATTGCGGCTACGCTTAATTGTTTTACCATAGCAGCCATATTTTTTACATTTCAAACTTAACAGAATAGTGGATTTCTTGCCAATCTAAAGAAACTAATCTTCGCAACAACAAATTAGCATCTTCTTTTATTATTTCGAATTAAATTATGCTTAGCCTAACCTTCGGAAATTATCATTCAAGTTTTTTAAATTATCCCATATATTGACTGAGCATAGCGTCCACAACAAATTAAGTCAGTTTCTTACGTCTTCAGTGTCTTTTTGCCGAGTTGACACCAGAAGGGAACTTTCAGTTTTGTGCACTGAAAAATCTGCCTTCATCTAATTGCTTGTTTCTGAGTAGCAACTGTAATTTTAATTATAAAAAAAGTTTTTTTTTAATTGCTTAACTGTATTTGGTGCTTTATGTTTTTCTAAATCTTTCAATTTTCAATATAGATATTTCGAGTTTTTATGTATTTTTGCTTTGTCTCGAAGTGAGAACTGAATTCATTGAATTAGAAATATATCTCTAATGAAATTCGAGGAAACAAGTTTAAATGAAGGGCAGGAAAAAATGCATATAATTTAATATTTCGTATAAGGAAGTCATGGGATGTTTCATGTAGTAATCAGATTTGTGAATATGGTATTGCCAAAATATGAATATTTTTATTATTAAAACTCTTCTGTAACTGGAAATATATGTCTACGGTAAACAACTGCGAAAGTAAATGTCAGGTGAGGACTTTTAAGCCAGGTAAGGAGGTGGGTAATTGAATCTACCTATATATACATATAGGTATGGTGTTGGGGATTGCAATAAAAAGGAAGTTACACAACTACATGCTATAGAAATCCCATAAACAAACTTTTATGCATTCTACGGATAATTACTTTTGAGCTATGCGAGACACATATGTTGCAAAGAAAAATAATTTTGAATCCACTTTAAATCCATTTTACAATCTGTTTTGGAAATCCTTTATTCTCTCCGTACGTACAGACATCATACATAAAAAAATCTGCGAAGTTTCTTTGTTCTTGAGAAGCTTAGTTTCTCTAGATTGGCAACAAATCCACTATTCGGCTAAGTTTCAAATGCTAACAAATATGGCTGCTATGGTAAAAAACTTAGGCTTAGCCGCAGTTAAACAGCTTTTAAATTGTTGAAAATTCTACAGATATAACATGCAGGTTAACTAAAGGCCTAAAAACCTTAACCGGAAGACAAGAGCAACATAATTCAATCATTTTTAAAACAAAAATGCGCAATTTACGAACATATGAGAATAAAAAAACTGAGCTTACTGAGGTGAGTAACAGAGTGGATATATATATATGTATACATATACGTTTGGTGCCGCCGATTGCAATCAAAAAAGCAGGTGCACATCTACATGTTATAGCAGTTCCACATACAAAATTTCAACGTTCTGAGGCTATTCGGTTTTGAGTTATGCGAAGTACATACACACGTATGTACGCACAGATCCCAGCAAAAAATCTCTTTTGAATCAATTTTAAATCAGTTTTATAATACGTCTGGGAAAAAGAGTTCTTTATTCTACCCTTACTTACAGATGTCACGCAAAAACATCTTTAAATTGCATTCGATAGCGCTCAAAATGGATATTTTCTTTGAAATATGATACCCGAAATTTTTTGCGATTACAGTACTTCCTTTTTACTTCGTACAAGGAAGTAAAAATAGTCAAAAATTATATTTCCGTTGAAATATGGTAGCCAAAAATTTTTGCGTTTAAGCTATTTCTTCTACTTCTTACAAGGAAGTGAAAATGGCAAAGACATCTTTTGCTTCGTGAAGATGCATGGCACACTCAGCATTCATCAGTGGACCCTAAGGGATAACTAAATGTAATTCAAGTAGAGGTAATTGTACCAGAATTGGGTAAAAAGAAACGATTACGTTTTTGTTGAGTGATTAGTGTTCTCGTGAGTTTTATCAAGAGAAGAGTTCACCAGAGAGAACATCAGCGCAGTAGGGGAAACGAAAGCGATAGACGGTTTCCAAATGAAACTTGGAGTCGTTGAGTATTTTTGGGCTTATTTGAACATGGAAAATCGTAAATTCATGTTCATTATAAGCGGAATAGTTTACCTCTTTATCTAATTTGAAACACTTCGTAATATTTTCGATAGCAATCAAGCTGCTCCGAATTCCGAAGTACTGCTGATTGCGTTTTTTCTTGCGGAAACTTCCTTTTTTCTCTGTTCACATCTGTCACTAACAAAGAAAGAAGAAAAAGCAGATAAAAGGACAATATCAATTTATTCTTTTGTTGTCAATGTGACGTTTTGCAATATTTCAAAACGACATTAATATTATGTTTATAAAATGCGCTATACACACCTGTTAAAGGAACCCACCATTAAAATTGCATATTATTACGTATTTTCTTATCACCAGATTCTATATTTGCTCGTTTTTAATTATATATTTTTTTATATATTCCTTACAGAGTCATTTGGATATATCTGTCTCCAAATCTTAATTTTGCATACACTGTTTATCATTTGATGATTTACTTCTTTCTGTCTGCTTGCTTGCATATTTAACAGAAAAAATCTGATGTATACACCACCTGCCTTCCTTGTACGGAATATTAAATTATACGCATTCATTTAAACTTATTGGATTGCATTAAATCTACTTCGTCGATAGCGCATAAACCGCAACGTTCTATTCAAATACTGTAAAAAAACCTAAAATTGTGTATAAAAGAACTTAAACAAAAAAAAAAAAAGAAAGAAACAGTTTTTTTACAGACGATTCAGTATTTCTCATTCAATGAATTCAGTTCTCACATCGGGACAAAACAAAAATACATAAAAACTCGAAATATCCATATTAAAAATTACGCAGTAAATCTTAAATAATAATAATTCTCGAATAAATTCCAGAATGGATCAAGCATGATTTAATTCGCAATAATAAAAGAAAGCTCTATCTTTCTTGCTGCGAAGCTTAGTTTCTCTAGATTGGCAACAAATCCACTATTCTCTTAAGTTTCAAGCGTAAATAAATATGGCTGCCATATGAAAAATGATTAGGCTTAGCGGCACTTAAACAACTTTTAAATTGTTGATAATTCTACAAATCTTGCATGCAGATTAACTAAAGGCATAAATATCTTAACGGGAAGAAAAGAACAACACAATTCGATCATTTTTAAACAATAAATTCACACTTTACCAACATATAAGAATAAAAATCTGAGCTCACTGAGCCGAGTAACAGAAGGGATATATATGTACATATATTTATGTACTTTCGGTGAGGCCGATTGCAGCCAAAATATTAGTTGCACATCTACATTTTATAGCAGTCAATATTTCAACGTTCTATCGCTACTCGGTGTTTGAGTTATGGCAGATACGTACATACATACGCACGTACGTACACACAGACGCTACGAAACAATATCTTCGGAACCCATTTTAAATCAATTTCTTAATTTTTTTTGGCGGGAAAACGAGTCCTTTATTCTGTCCTTAAGTACATACGTCACGCAAAAGCATTGTTAAATTGCATTCGAGAGCGGTCAAAATGGATATTTTCGCTGAAATGTGATACCCAAAATTTTTCGCGATTACAATACTTCCTTCTTACTTCGTACAAGGAAGTAAAAAGGATTTTAAACAGATTATTTGTACTGCAGTATAAACTTTATTAAAGCCACTGATAAGGACACTTTTTGACGTATAAAATAAATACCACAAGGTACGAATTTAAAGAAAATACTTAGTATTAAGGAACTAAAAAGCAAAGAATCAAAAGCTGGTAGACCAAAAGCGGTAAATTATTCTAATAAAATGAGGAATGATAATTTGAATTAAGCTATGGCAAGTGTGCAATTAAGTATATATTTTATTGTCTACAGGCAATATGTAAAAAAGTTAGAGAAAATTTTAACATAGCATTTTTAAATATTGCGTCTTGTTACCATAGCCTCATCGTTATCATTCAACACAACATTAAAAACTTGAGATTCATGAAATTGCATTTGTTTGTGATTTACTTTTCAACTGCATTTTGAACACTGCAAAATGAATAAATGCTGTACAGTATCATTTAATTTTCTAACCATTTATTTTATGTTGATTTCCTTTCCTATCAGCTTCGTTTTCATTTTCCTCCTAGGCTGTAAATTTCTAGGTCGCGCGAAATTCAAATTAGATAAAAAGAAAGAAGTATTTAAAAGAAAGTTCTGGAGAGTGAAATCAGAGCGTGTTCAGTCTGCTTGAATGCCACGTGGCTGACGTTGTCTCTCAAGCGGCTAGAATCCTGCGCCGTTGAGATATTGCCATTAGGCTTGCTTACGCCGACTTCGAGTTAGAGCAAGCTCTCACGATAATTAAACTGTGAAGACGTTAGGCTATACTTAAACTTCATAAATTTTGATTTATTTATTACCTCTTGATTTAAGCCAAACGTATTGGCTTCTGTAAGCCCGAGTTGTGTCGACTAAAATGGTACTATATGAAAAAAGCTGATGTAGATTAAAGGCAGTATAGCCAACTCTAAAAATTTCTTGCTTTCACTTCTTGATGACGGTATCGGATTCGAGAGCTTTCTGTAAAAATACGTAAATTGGAATAGATTCCAAAATTCCTCAAATATCACCTCATGTTAATTAAATTTTCCACTAAAATATAGCAGACTGTAATGTTTAATATCCTTCTTCTATTACAGCATTTTTATTACAAGGAATTTTTACGCAGCTGTTATACAAACAGATACGTTCAATATAAATGCATGTAACACTGGCATTTTAACAGTGGGTAATACGCAACGGAACTAGATAATGCCATTAAATACCACGCTTTCGTCACGCACATAGCTTACTTCAGAATAAATTGATTGTCTTTCAACTTTCCTGGCGCCTGCTCAATAACGAAAAGAACAGAAACTCTTGTTAATTGACGGTATAATTTGATGTAATACTCACTATTCTGTCGAAACAAGAATTGAGGTGCTAGACATAGAGTGAATATAAGATATCGTACAGTGCGACAGTGTCATCAAGATCGTGATACTTGTGGGGAATCCGCGTTATTTCACCGAACAGTAGCAAGAATTATGAAAATTCTCAAAGAAAGGCCAGTCAAACAGCTCCCTCCGAGCGTTACGGGTTTAGCCTTGAAATTTCAAAGTTCCTCAAAATGTCATGAACAAGTGTTATTTTCTTGATTTTAATTAAAAAATGACTCTTTCATTTTGTACCTTGATTTCTTTTCTTCCAATTTAAATCCAAACCGAAATCAGATATATTAAAAAATAGCAGAAATTTTCATGTGTAACGAATATAGAAGGCCGCCTTCTATACGGAAAAATCCGGCCGTAACGCTGAGAGGGCAATGACATAATTAAAGATTTCGACGGAGAATCCCGGCAGTTTGAAAATTATTGATGCCTGCATACAGGTTCGTAATAGATTGAATGTACGAGTCCGATAAAAAGTTAGTAAATCTTATTCTAATCACAAAAAACATAACAAAACGCTGAATTACTTCTCAAAGATATTCGTACAATATCACCATAAGCAACAACTAGAAAGCTGAGATGTTTCTCTCCGGCTTTTATAGCTTTCTAAATAGGTCGCGCGAGAGAATTCTAGCAATTTCTGAAAAACAAATAATAGAATTACGGTTACGGCTAATATAGAAGTCAATTACATTTATTCAAATTAAATAGCAATTACGAAGATCAAATGTTATTCAATGTTAAATGCACGTACTCTTGTATTTTTATTTTCCCGGCGTAGCTTAAAATATGTTACGCGCTGCATTGCGCTAGGAAATAAAACAATTTTAATCATAATTATAATACTAATGCCTAACTAAATAGGAAATTCGCAACATTATGGTGACTCTTGCGCACAGTTGTAAAGTTTCATTCTAAAACTCAGGACAGATTGTCTGTACAGCCCTGTCCTTTATATTTTCAGTATAATCTACACCAGATTTAGAAAAAATAGCCATACCTTTTGAAGGTTCCCCTACTGCACAAGAGGAAAAAAGTGCTCAGGAATATATAAAAGTACTTTGTGCACAAGTACGCAATTTTGGATTTTATTCCAAATTGCGTACTTTTATAGAAAGCTCTCGAATCTGATAACCTCATCAGGAAGTGAAAACAAGAAATTTTTAGATTTGCTATGCTGCCTTTATTCCACATCTGCTTTTCCCAAATAGTATCCTTCAGTACTTTGGGTTAGCGATAGATGGTATTAAAGATTTCGCGCGAAAGCAAAAATGTCAAAAGTTGAAACTATTGCAGATAGCCTTGCATCTGGTGGAATGAGGTAAAATTTGAGCAGGTCAATTTACAGCATCATTCTGTTCAAAACTGCGTTTGTAATTCTAATTCTATACTAACATATACTACATTACATTTGCGTATTACTGAACTTGCATATAAATGAAAGGACACAAAAATAAACTCTTATTTTAGGTTTTATATGATTGGTAAAAATTTTGGAAAGCGCTGTGAGAGTCGCAATTTTTCATAAAGAACAAATCCGTCTTGTTTTAAATACACATGGGTGAATTAGTTACCATCTACAATAATTTATATTAATATGCAATAGTTTGCTGTCAATGTTGAGGTACTCATAGCTAAAGAAATCGTTAGAAAGGTCTTGAGCAAAGGAAGAATTTTAGAGCGATGGGTTGTCACTTGAATTGCCGCTTGGGCAACGCAGTCACATTACCTTGGAAATTTAATCACGGAAAGTTCAGTTCTCCGAAAAGTGATGTTGATCAGCTCAGCACTCTTTATGACTTTATTTTTCTGACATGGCTTTATAATTCCGGAATTTTGCAATCCGCAATCTATATTCATGCAAAGAATAAAGTCTGTGTATTTGTTTGTTCACGGTTAATTCAGTCATTACTATAGCTATCGTCACCAAACTTTCTACAATTCTTTTCTGGGTCCTGGAAAAGGTCGACGTTCCTCTTTCTTTCAAATAAAAATCAGATATTAATTAAAAACTCTGAAAATGCTAATTTTCGCCCTCATTTTTACGACTGGTAACAGTTCCTGGCACGCTGGAGATGAAACTCTGCTTTATTTCGAAAGTTATTGTCACTGGTGGCTTTCAAATCCTAGAGTTTGTTAATAAAAAATTTCTAAGTTTTACGATTAAATAAAAATAGCATTGCCAAACATTAGATATATTATTCCCGATCCCAAAAATTCGTGGGAAGCCACTTCGACTATTCCCATCTTCGCACCACTTTAATCAGCTGAAATATTAATTAAAAAGTCAGAAAGCGGTAAGCTTGGCATCATTTTTCCGAGTGGCAACACTCCGGCAAGCTGGAGATGAAAATCTGCTTTATTTCGAAAGTTATTGTCACTGGTGGCTTTCAAATCCTAGAGTTTGTTAATAAAATATTTCTAAGTTTTACGATGAAACAAAAATCGCATTAAAAACTTCAAACACACTAGTCCCGATTCCAAAAAATCATGGGAAGCCATTTTGATTATTCCTCACTGCGTGCGACTAACAGAAGGAGGAGATAAAATTTTCAGAGCTACTTTTTAAAAAAAATTAAAGACACTTTGGCATAATGTGAGTCGTAGAAACGAATATGGAAAAACCTGGTATGTTATTTCAGAGTCTGACTTTGTGTCAAAGTACCTATGTTAGAACAATGCTATATATAACTCTAATATATATCCTAAGTCGCACTTTCCAGAGATGAAAATCGCAAGTTGAATTTCGGCAATCGGCCCAGTAGAACGGGAGCTATAAAACTGTCCCCTCCTCCCACCTTTTTTTCCAGTGTACGTTTTTGAAAATTACTTAGTAAACGAAATTTAAAATTTATTTAAAATATTTTTTATCTCTTTAATAAAAATGTTTTTTAAGAAAAAACGCAAACAGCTCTTTACTTGAAGCCCGTAACAGTTCTTTATGGAAAATGTATTTTAATATATTTTTTCCATAAAGAATTAGAACTATTACGGGCTTGGATAGGAGTAATCGAAATGGCTTCCCATGATTTGCATTATATATATTTTAATATATAATCCAAAATTTTTCAATTTTAGTATTTAAGAGTTTTATATCGATTGGAATAGCATATTAGATAACATGTATTATCTGCCTGGGCTGAAACAGGTAACTTGAAAGTCATACTTTACTTGAGGCTCCGAACAGATTTTGGTAAAAAAATTTTTTTACGAGAAATTTCTTGCAACGCATGCACTTGGAATCCTGAAATTTGAATCTCGAGTTTGTTTTAGCATCTGTTTCACATTTTGGAAAATTTTAAAGAACTTTTGATTAGCAAACTCAACGATTTCAAAGCGAACAGTGGTAACACTGTACGAAATGAAACATTTTTATCTCTAGTGAGGAAGACTATCTGCCGAAAATTCCAAAACTACGCTGGTTTTAAATATTTTGTGATGTTGCTG
>KK120823.1:240233-253329 GCA_000611955.2 Stegodyphus mimosarum
GTGTAATGTAACGCGAGACAAATTTTAAGAGAAAGCTATGCCGGAAAAGTAAGAATACAGGGACATTAGCATTTAACATTGAGTAAATGTGCATCTCGGTAATTTGTATTGAAATTGAATAACGCCTAATTGGCCACTATGTTAGCTGTACGCGTAATTCCACTCTCTTATTGCTTTTCATTAATTTCGAGAAGCAGAAAGTACTAGAAATATCTCGCGCGGCCAGTCGAAAACTATTTAAGGCCGAAGAGAAAGCATCTGCTCTCAGTAATTTACTTAACTGGCGTTGCTATTGTTGCGAGTTCAGTATGAGATCGGATTAGCTTTCTTTTTGCATTGCGTTGTAATTTTACACTTTTAGTTGCTTGAAGTATAACTACTGATTGTACTGTGTGATATTGTGAACACTTGTACGAATACGTCTGTGGAAAATTCCAGAGTTCTGGTATATTTCTTTTAATAAGAATAAATTTTATTAATCTATTATCAAACGTGTGCATTCAATCTATTACGAACCCGTACGTCTTCAAAAAGTTTGTTTTTGAAAAGAGATAATGACAAAAGACTTTTTTTAGGCATCAAACTGAAATTAACAAATAATTCATAGGTAAATTTTAAAGTACATGTGTGCGTACAAATCATTTATATTAAAGCCAATAAAATCTACACAATTTTTAAAAGTATCCAGAACCATAGCAAATTTTGACAGCTCTCTGACAAGTGAAAATATTTATTCAGGGAAATCTCTCGGTGTTAAACACGAGTAAGACACTCATTAAGATTAGAATTATTACCTAAATTGGAAATTTGACATGGATTTTAAGGATAAGGAGCATTCCTTGCGTGCAGTTAAATTTTTGAACGGCTTCGTTGACATGAAATATCTAAGCTGGATGTTGCTTGAACAAACAATTGATGGTTTAATAATTCAGGAAACGCTTTAATCGGGAATGTGATAGCACACGCTTCGTTTAACTGAATAGAAAATTAGAAAATTAAATTGATTAAATATTTGTCAGGAATGAATTTAATGCTTCTTTGATTGTCTTACAAAGCTTTTAAATTATTCATAAGGCTCTCGTTTGATTTCAAACACGCATTTTATACACCAAAGGGAATGAAACTCATCTACGTACATTACTTTAATAGCATCTGATATTCAGAAAAATTTGGTATTCTGAAAATTTAAAAAGCATACGTTTGAACTGATTTATTTACGGCAAAGCACACGAGTACTATTTGCCTAAGGGGACGGATGCCTTCGTGGAGAATCTTTTTATGAGAAACTGGCTCAGGGAATTGGCAGTGAATTATAGTATCTTGGAGTCTTCCGCCTCACGACCTTTACTCAGCAATTAGTAACCCTACTGGGTTGTCTTTGTAGAACTTGATATTTGGGAATTACTTTCTTTATTTATGAAGATGAGCAAATGTCTCGCCATCTAGGAGCCACTGTAGAAGTTACTGGCACAAGAGATGATAGTTGTAGAGGTGTTTGGAAATTTGTGAGAAAATAAGCATAACAATCTTTTTGTGCAATTATTGAAGTTGATACTTATTGAACACGAATTTGATGTAGCAAGCTGTGTAGAGCATGGAGAATTTGCTGTAAAAGCTGGCTCGTAAAGCCAAGGAATCTTATGCTGTGAAGAGATCAATATTGTTACAGCTGGCTAAATATTTTTAGCTGACATCCTTAAATAATGAAAGTTGAATTTGCATGTATAATCAAGTTACATTAATTTAGCACTGCAAAATATATGACTGTAACACATATTATAGTTAGTTACATAGGCGGTTGTGGTTATTTGATACAATTTGGTTTCTGTTTGTTTTTTGTCATTTATTTATTTATTAGTGAACTTTCGTGACCCTATTTTCTATTTTATTTGCTCTTATATTCTTGGTCACATATTATGTTTGCAATAGTTTATTTCTTGTATTATTTTGTACAATATTTAATTCTGAGTCCACTGATGTTGTATGTTTAAAGGTAACTGAATATAAGCAGACAGTGAAAAGTTTCTGTTCATATTAAAAACGGAAGTCAGTTTTCCTTAGAATGCCCTTCACGAAGGCATCTCTTTCCTTACGCAGATACCCCTTACCAGCTTGACCGTAACTAAATAAACCATACTAAAAGTGAAAATATGAGCAAAAACTTTCTATCGGTCTTGGCGACATTTGGTCATTTATCGCCAGCTTAGTGACAGTCTAGAAATTCTGTTTTAAATTGTCTGGTTTATTTACTTATTCCAAAGCCCTCGAGGGCTATCTCCCAAAAGGAAGATAGGGAGAAGGGATGCCTTTTTATAGAACTTTCTAAGGGAAATGACTCATTATGAACGTTACACATGGGGAAAACCACAAAAACGCCCATGCAATCAGCATATTCGCCGAGATTCGAACCCTGGACCAAACTATCAAGTTTCAGCTATTCTGCAGCTAGTGGACGAATCTGAAAATTTTGAGAAGTGCTATGAAGCTCAGTGATCGATTTTTCTAGACGATTCCAAAAGTGTTTCCTATTCTCTGTTTAAGCCAGTTAAGGAGGTTAAAATTGAAGTTGTAGTTTAGTCCACAGTCGAATCAGTTCAGCTGCGATATTACTCAGCTTTCTGCTACATGATTACTTCTTTGCTGTGCGAGCGATTACGACGATCAGTGTCATTTCTGTCTTGTAAGGGATTAATTTGGTTTATTTCTGTATTATCCTTTGATTATTTATGAATATTGGCTAAAATGTTTACTTTTATTATTCATCTAACCCAGTTCGTAGAAATTTGTCTCTGTGAGCCCGTTATGTGCTAAAGAATTTCGTCGGCGGATTTTCGAGTGACGCAAATTGTGTTTTCATCCGCATCGATGAAGAATAGCTGATATACTTTGCACTTTGTAATCGATAACGAAATCTCAATGCTTCGCTTACGTTTTATGCGGAATTGTGATAAGGTTGTAAATAGAAAATCTTGCAGAAAGGAAAAAGGCCTATCTTCATATTTAATTTTTTTCTTGTTATCGTACGAGACTGGAAGTAATGAAAATAAATCTCTATGATACAGTCAATCGTTTCTATTATTCGAATTAATTCATCGTGAGAATTTATAAAGTTGTAATAAGCAGAAACTCGCTCATATTGCTGATGCAATGATCTAAGGCAACGGTTCTCAACCTTTCGACTAACGCGTACCATCTAAATAAAAACTGAAAAAAGTAAGTACCACTGCCACATTTTACAGTGATTATTTTTCAATTTCTCAATAGAAATATTTAAAAATAAATACATTTTGCCATTTGCACAACTTATTCGTTATTTATATTTAATATGCATACATTAAAAAATATTAGATTAAAAATTAGTTACCATTTTTATTATCAAAATTTAAGTTATAATACTTTAATTCTAAAATTTAGTGCGAAATTTGGGTTGAAGGGAGACGAATTTTTTTGTGTGTAGTCTTATTTCACTAGTTTTAACCGCAAATTAGGATCCACTTTTAATTTATTTAGTATAATTTTGTTCTGTATTTAATTTTTAAGCATACATGAAAGAAAACACTGGTTCACACAAATAGGTTGCGCAAAAGGGAATAAAAATATAATAGCTTTATTTGAAATGCCTTTAAAGTTATTTTTCGCTTCAGTCAAAAGTTAACAAGTGTATTATTTTTGAAATCTTCAGTTAGAGTTCGATCACCGAAAATTTCTATCAATTTTTCTTTTTCTTCATCATATTTTTGAATTTGATAGTTAAAAATACTTTTCCTTTGCGTACCACCTATTTTTTTCTTGCGTACCACCAGTGGTACATGTACCACTCTAATCCCCGATCTAAAGTATTGATATGCTTAGTTTAGTTCTCTTATTAATAAAAACAACAACAATTGCGCATGCAATGTATCTAAAATATAATGAAGATTAGGATATGTCTGCATTGTTGTTTTAAGCAGAAATGATGCATGATTATAAAATAAATATCAGAATCTAGTGATTGTACATGTACGATTTAAAATAATAATTACGAACGGTAGAGCACGCAAGGAAAAGAATTATTGTATTTTATTTATTTGAAAACTTCGTAATCGATAAACAACGCCTACTTGTTTATCGATAGTACAAATCTTTCTATCGATGGTAAAGGACAGTCTCTGCCATCCGGAAAAAGCGGCGAACAAAGAATTTGCAATAAAACAGAAATCAAAGTTGTAAGTTTGTATACATTTCTTTTCAGAAATATAAATTTACTCATCTATTTTCAACAATGATTAAAACGACTATTTACTCCAATGCGAAGTAAAAATTTATTTTCAAATTTGTAAAGTATTATCTTTCATCAATTATAAGCGACCATACAATTACCATAGTATTCGAACAATACAAAAGTTAGCTGCAGCGTTAAATTGTTTCACAGTTTTTGTACATTTTAATACAATTTGCTTATATTAAGCTGACCCCCGCTGAGCTTCTGTGTTGGGAGAAAACTCAATCTATTTGCATTAAAAGGGCCGAAATACGCCTGTTTATTTTTTATTTCACGTTTACAAAAGATTTTCTGCAGTGTCTCGTTGTTTTATTACTACATGGACAACAAGCAACCAACCATAAAGTACAGAGAACCGTCAAAAAGTTTTCAGTAAATCCTAAATTAAAAACGTCAATATTTTCATTTTTTTTAATGGCCAGTCACTTTATTTCAAATAGCTAATAGCCTTGCGTTATCGCAAGTGGCAATCATTTCATTGCCTAATAGGTGGCCACCGTTGCCACTATCAATGGACGGATAGTTAAGCCCATGCCTTCTCCGTGATTCGAACCTGAACCCATTCCTACGGCAGACAGAGTCAGTAACGATTACACTGGCTGGGTTGGTATCAAGATTTCCATATGAAAGGAAATCCTAGAAACATTCCTTTCTTTTCTAAAATGAGAATTCAACTTTCCTGACACACTTCCAACAAGAGCTGTATACCCCGTGGATGACGAACAGTTGAAATATAGAAATACATAATACGTATTAGAAATGTCTTAAGATCGAGCTTTTTCAATTAGTCCTAGGAAATCTGCCATACAATAAATAATAGCTTTGCTTCAAAAATATAATATCCTCATAGAAATGTTTGTTGCTTTAATGGGCACTTGTGGAGCCATCTGTCGAGGAAGAGATGCCTTTATGCAGAAGCTGCTGAAAGATATGAACTCGTTTCACATTATACATTAGGAAAGCTCGTTTGTTCGCCGGGAATCGGGCTTGAGTAAAACTACCAGTATTCAGGTATTCAGCGTATTTATCACTCGGGTCATTTACAGAAAAAAAAACGGAATTTTGTTTCAGTTTCTTGAACCGAAAACTGTTATTCCCACTTCAAAGTAAAAAAATCTGATGTATATGACCACATGACCTCCTTGTACGGAATATTAAATTATACTCAATTTTCCTGCATTTCATTTAAACATACTGAATTAACAATTAACGAATTTTGAATTAAATCTACTTCGTCGATAGTGTACAAACCACAATAGAATAAACACACTCTTTAAAGTTCACTATATTTATTTACCAAAGCCAACTTCGGCCTTAGGTTCACTTAACAGCGTTACATCTCATTCACTTTAAAACTAAATTATAGCATCTGAAGAATTACCACAAGTTCAAATCAACCACTATAATAAATCCAAAAAGATGAATGAAAGAAATTAAACAAATAAAAAAAAAACAGTTTTTCGCAGACGATTTGGCGCCGCTTACCTAATACGCATGCGCTACTAATTCAGTTCTCACTTCGCAGTACGGCAAAAATATATAAAAATTCAAAATATTTACTTTAAAAGTGGAAGATATAGAAAAACATAAAACATAAAGTACTGTTAAAACAATTTAAAAACAATATTTTACAATTTAAAAGCACAATTTGTACGCAAACACCAGCTAATAACTTAAATGATACTTCCAGAATGAATCAAGCATAATTTAAATCACGATAATAAAAGAAGACGTTACTTTGTTGTTTCGAAGCTTAGTTTCTCTAGATTGGCAACAAATCCACCATTATGCTAAGCTTCAAATGTAAACAATTATGGGCGCTATCATAACCAAAAATTTAGGCTTAGCCACACTTAAAAAACTTTTAAATTGTTGATAATTCCACAATTATTGCACGCATGTTAACTAAAGGCATAAAATCTTAACGGAAAGATAAGAACAACATAATTCAATCATTTTGAAAGCAAAAAATGCCCAATTTACAAACATATAAGAACAAAAATCTGAGCTCAGTGACCGAGTAACAGAGTGGATATATATATTTATATACTTTGGTGCGGCCGGTTACAACTAAAATGCGAGGTGCACATCTATATGTTATAGCAGTCCTGCATACAAAATTTCAGCGTTCTGAGGCTACTCGTTTTCGAGTTATGCTAGATACAGTCATACATACATATGTACGTGCGCACAGACGCCACGAAAAATTCTCTTCAGAATCCATTTTAAATCAGTTTTATAATTATTTGGGTGTAAAAGAGTCCTTTATTCTGTCCTTACGCACAGATGTCACTCAAAAACATCGTTAAATTACATTCGATAGCGGTCAAAATAGATATTTTCGTTGAAACATGGTATCCGAAATCTTACGCGATTACAATACTTCCTTTTTACTTCGTACAAGGAAGTAAAAGCAATTTTTACAATTGAAATATAATTTGTAGGCAAAAGCAAGCTAATAACTTAAATGATAATTAAAGAATGAATCAAGCACAATTTAATTCGCAATAATAAAAGAAGACGTTACTTTGTTGTTGCGAAGCTTAGTTTCTCTATATTGGCAACAAATCCACTATTCTGCTAAGCTTCAAATCAAAGATTTTTTTCGTGGCAACCACGAAAAAATCTCTTCAGAATTCATTTTAAATCAATTTTATAATTTTTTCGGGAAAAAAGTCTTTTATTCTGTCCTTACGTTTAGATACTACGCAAAGACATCGTTAAATTCCATTCGATAGCGGTCAAAATGGATATTTTCTTTGAAATATGAGACTCGAAATTTTTCGCGATTACAATACTTTCTTTTAACTTCTTACAACGAAGCAAAAAAAAGGACGGGGACAAATTAGGATTTATTGAAAACTGCAGACTTAAACTGATTGTTACTCGTGGCTTAGAAGAATTATTACCGTTGATTAAGCGAATTATGTTTAGTAACACATTTTTAAAAATAGATAATATTATCGAAATTTATCAACTGTAGGCACACCGATATAAAAATAACTTTCTTTTATATAGAAAGCAATATGCTAATACATAAAATTCCTTAAATATGTGTTATAAAAGAAATTTCTGATCAATCATAAAAATTTTGGTAAACGTTCTCAACTTTTGCTTTGTTTAAGTTGTTGAACTTCTTGTTAGGAATATGGTTTATTGGATTATTGCAAAGCCTCCAGGGCTATCTGCTTAAGGAAAGAGTTGCCTTCGTGGAGGACGTCCTAAAGGTTAAGTATTTGGAACAGTATGTTTCATTTGAAGAAGTACTGAATGGTTTCAATGATCTAGAAGCAAGTATTCTGAGAGAAAATATATAGAAGGAATTCGTATAGTTAAAGTACAAAAAGCTACATTCGGTTTCAGAATTTAAGTTGCCTGTTTGTATAATGCAATTATCTTGAAGTTTTTAATTGCAAAAAAAAATTCAACTTTTGTTAATAACACCGTGATTAGCCATCTTGGGACTTTTGTGTATTAAATTGCTTTTTTTTTAGAATAAAATGGTAAGTTACAATTTTAATAGAATTTAAAAAATTCAGAAAAAATACAATTCAGGATTGAAAGTTCGGACCGTACACATAGTTTTTATAACATTTGCAGCGAGTTTTTTATTAATAAAACTGGAAGGGTATGAGGAAAATATTTACAATTATTAACTGTCAGGTTTTTTTAAAATAAGTAAGATCCATTGATGACGTTTAGACATGGGTGAGAGCAAAGAATAGCAGATACACTTATTCTACAGGACAAAGATGCATCTTATGATACTTACGTGTTAACACAAACACCTTAGTAAAAGTCACTAAATTTGCGGAATTTGCCCAGGTATGCACATAGCTATTCTTCTGGAAACCATGCTTACAAAAATCCTTCAGTCAAGCACCACCGCCATTTTTATATATATTATTTTTTTATTGTTGTATTCCAAGTTCCAAGGGTTTTTTATAAACAAATCGTGATATTCTTAGCCTTAAACTAAGTTTTAAAACATCAGCTGGGGAAATTTGATAGCAATGGAAAAAACTGCGGCAAAGGTTTAGCTCAAAACTCTGCAAAACTTATCTAAACAGAATAACTAGGAAATGCGTTTTCTCAATAGCCGGTGCTGCCAAGGATTGCATGAAACCAAGTATCCGCAGTTCTCTGATATTTTTTCAAACCAAAACAGAACGCTGTGTACTTCGGGAGAACAGCGGAAAAAAAGAATTCAGAAAGATTTAAAGAATAATGCAATTTTTTTTTAATTTATCAGTTAATCCTTATTTAATTAATTCAGATTAATATTTTTAACTGCTAAAGTATTTTTTCTTTTCCGATGCTGATAATGTATACCAAGTTACGATAAATATCGATAGTTGAAAATCTTTCCTAGAAATGGCGCGAAAACCACCTACTTGCATCCCAAAAATAAGTTTTACCAATAATCTGTAAAAACTCGTCAAATAAATTTCGCCAAGGTGGTTGCGTTAATACGGAAGTACCCTTTTTATAACTTGAAAAGAGGCGTAAGCAAGACGTTATTTATCGTATGCAAACAAAGAACTGTAATGTGTTTAATGTTGTACTGACCAGACATTGAAACTGTTTATCAGAAGTGAGTGTGGAGATAAGATATAAATCAACTGTAGCAATTTGTTCAATTAAAGTTCTTCCGAGCAACAGTTTCCACCCATTCTCACAGTTATACTCAGAGTTAAACTAAGCCCTTCACTAATTAAAGTCTTATTGGCTGTTAAATGAAAATCTAGTATTCTTCTTGATTTGCTAAAACCAAGTAAAGTAATCGCTTTTAACGTTTATTGTCAGCAATTACATCCGACATGTAAATATCTGATAAACATGCTTGATTACGCTCAACAAAAACAAAACGGTTTATTTAATATGAGCCGCTGGATATCATTACTTTATTAGCATTCTTTTATAAATGAAAAGTAGTACTTACTTGTTAACGCAACCCCCTTGACGCGGTTTAGGGATTTTTTACCATACGAAAAGAAAATATATTTTAGCAAATTAAAGCACAAATTTGAATAATTAACTAATGATTACGTGATACATTAAAATATTAAACACTTACATTCTTCTTTTAATCTTTCTCATTTTTTTTTGTGTGTGTGTTATTCTTTTCCCGAAGTACACAGCGATCTGTTTTGGCTTAAAAAAAATCAGAGAATTGCGAAGACTTGGCTTCACGCAACCCTTGGCAACAGCGACCATCTAGTAAACGCATTTCCTCCTTTGTTTCCTAAAGAAAAATTTCAGCAAAATTCTGTATTCCTGCAGAAATTTTACTGCACTTTCATCCGTTGCTAGCAAATTTGACAAGCTCATACACTCACGTTTGTGAAAATTGCAACACCATGAAGGACTTACGCGAGTGAGATGAAATTTTCAGGAAATGCAAAGTAGCACATGATATGCAAATGATTAGAATTGCAAATCCGTAGCGCATGCGTATGCTGAGCAGCGCCCTCTGAACGGCTGATGGATCCGAATAAATAGACGGCTGTAGCGAGGCGTGTATGGTTATCGGTGGTTATCTGCTAATGGTAAACGTTAACTCAATCTGTACTTATGCCTCGTCGACGAAAGAGAGCGAGATTTGAACAACTTACAGAGTTTGAACGAGGGAGAATCATCGGCCTTCGTGAAGCTGGATTGTCGTATCGTGCAGTAGCCTCTCGTGTGCAGCGTAACAGCAGCACAGTGATGCGCGTTTGGAAGCAGTGGACGGACGAGTGTCGGACAACTCGGAAATCCGGGAGTGGACCCCGAAATGTGACGTCAGCTCGCGATGATAGACACCTGGTCCGCATGGCGCGGACGGACCGTACAGCTTCCTCTAGACAATTGGCAGCACTGTGGTCAATAGCTACAGGTGTTTCATTGTGTGCTTCATCAATTCGTAGACGTCTGCTGCAGTGTGGACTGCGCGCACGGACTCCTTTATACAGGATCCCCCTAACGCACGACCATCGCCGCCTGCGGCTACAATGGGCCAATCAGCATAGAGACTGGCGTGCTGATTGGCAGCATGTCGTGTTTTCTGACGAATCCCGCTTTAATTTGTGGTACCATGATGGCCGCATTCGTGTCAGACGCTATGCCGGTGAACGCCACCTTCCGGAGTGCATTATCGAACGCCACAGTGGACGAACACCCGGAGTTATGGTCTGGGGCGCCATAGCATATCATAGACGATCTCAATTGCTACGAATTGTGGGCAATCTGAACAGCAACCGGTATATCCGTGAAGTTCTACAGCCCGAAGCTGTTCCCTTCCTTCAAAGCTTGCCAGGCGCTGTATTTCAACAGGACAATGCCCGCCCTCATACTGCTCGGATTGTTAAATCCTTCTTTGCAGCGCAGCAGGTACAGCTTCTTCCTTGGCCTGCGTGTTCCCCGGATATGTCGCCAATTGAACATGTGTGGGATGTCATTGGTCGGCGTCTTGCTCGTGATCCTCGTCCTGTTGCGTCTGCAGACGAACTTTGGGTACGCGTACAAACGATATGGAATGCTCTTCCTCAGTCAGACATTCAAACTTTGTTTGACTCCATGCCACGTCGTGTAGCAGCACTTATTGCGGCGCGTGGTGGCCACACAAAATACTGATTCTGATCTCTTGTTCTTGTTTGTTTGCTTTGAACATTTAATCATTTATTTGTACCACTACCACTCAACTGTGTATTAAATTGCATTCAATTATGACGATTCCTTCTTGGTGTTGCAATTTTCACAAACGTGAGTGTATTTTAAAACTAAGGCAAAAAATATAAAGATTTTTTTTATTAAAACCGTTTGAATTTGGAATGCAACGAAAAAGAACGGATACAACAATCGCGGCGCTGCTTGATTGAAGCGATTGTTATTAGCATGGTTTTAGGGCGCGCATTACGTGCAGAAGAATCGTTACGTGCATGGTTGCCACAGTTTGGCCAATTCTGAAAACTTGGCGAATTCTATTAAGGTGGTTGCATCAAAGCGTCATGTTGAGAACAAACTACATATTGCCTTACCACAGCACTTTAATAATAGCGAAAATGAAAACTTCTTGAGAGAGAGGAAAATCCAGTATAATCATAAAATGTTTTAATTGATTTAAATCGGTAGCAAATACTGGGATAACAAAAATGCTTAAGTTTGAAGTAATTAATTATCCACAAGTATCCCGAATAATCTTAACACTTTATTTCACGGCATAGATTTAAATCAGGCATCAAAATCTGTATTTAGATCCAAATCCTGGATTCAAATGGTCCAGAATCAGAGCCTGGATTACCTTCCGTAAGTACGATGTAGTAGGTTTATAAAGTTAAACTCCCGTTTACTTAAATTAAGACTAATTTGACTTTCTAATTTAACAGACGAATTTTTGTTCCAGGTATTAACTATAATGTCAGAACATTTTATGATAGTTAGTAACAACAATTAAAATAAGTAACAACAACTAAAATTTATTGTGGCTTCAATACAAACACAAAGTGAGTTTCGCTTCGGGCGGAAATAAGAAACTAAATGCAAAATCAAATAATTAACAAGTCACCAGTTTAATTATATCTTAGTACTTGGTTCCGTAAAATTTCTTCAAATGATAACCTAAAGCTCAACAACACAGGAGAAACTCACCAACTAAACAGAATATTGCTCACAAAGGATACAACGAAAGGCTTTTTTTAGTACTGGTGTTGCTTTTGCGAGTTCCTCTCTTTTAACTCAGACTTTTATTCCTATTTAAAACCTGCTTCACCAGTGGCTGCGTCTGTAAGACCGATGAATACCAGTAGTTCGAACCGGACTCGAAACAAAGGCTAGTTGCCTAACTATTTTTAGTGATTTTCTGCATGCGCAACGTGAATGCAAGCCTGTTTCTATTAGAAAACCCTCCACAAAACATCCTTCCTAGCGAAAGTAAGTCGTTTACTTTGTCGTAATCGAAATAATTGAATCCAATCTAACCATTTTAGGATCCAATCCAATCTTTTAGGATTAAACTGTGATAGAAATTTCCTTTTAAGGAAATTGTTATTAAACATGAACTATATTGTACAGGCAAAGACCATCTTCATTTGCAAAGTGTGTTTTGTCATATTCAAATAACCCAACTCAACCTAATCTAGTCCATTAAAATTCTTCTCATTTAACATCGTGGTGGAGAAGACAAAACAATAGAAGTATCGGTAGGATCGGTATTAACATGAACAAAAATATATTAATTAGAAGTAAGATTTTAGGTAAGCAGAATAAATTAATTAAATTTGCTGTTAAATTTCTAATATAAGTAAGTATTATACAGTTTATAAACTAACTAGATTTTGATTACAATTTACGATCTCCAATTTTTCTTCAGCTTACATTCGCTTCGTTTCTAGGAAAACGCTAGATGTTAAGTTAATACATTGCTCATCGATCGTTAAGATCTCCCTCTCCATCCCTCTGTCGCTGTACCAGGACGATCCCTCCTCCTCTTAGCAACGAATTACCTCCCCCCTTTCTTGTAATCTCGATTTAACAAGTGGACTTAGCTGCTTAATAATTACATCACAATCTGAAACAGAATATGCTAATTATTATTTTATGAATGTTTTGCCAATGATGCTTATAAAATACACACGTGTCTCATTATATTTTTTTTACGAAGTAAAAGAAATATTGTAATCGCGAGAAATTTCGGGTATCCTATATTTCAATGAGAATACCCCTTTCAACTGCTCTCGAAACCACTTGAACGATGCTTTTGGTTGACGTAACAAAGGTCCGCTTAAGTAAAGGTCGGCGTAACAAGCCTAATGGGGAGAATAAAGCATCGCCACGGAATACTACTCGCAAGGAAAG